>WHVE01000349.1:0-129980 GCA_015178995.1 Trichophaea hybrida | reverse complement strand
CATGACTTTGTTCGACCTTTGACCCCCACATTACTCATGAATACTCCTAAACAAAGCTGAATAACATACCCCAAGCATGGTACATGGTTTCGTAATGCCGACCATTCAATTCCTGAGGTTTCGAGCGTAGATTGTAACTCCCGTGTCATTGAATAGTTGGATGAGGCGTTATCAGTAGTTATGCAAGCAATCGACCGTCGGCAAGACTGAAACGTTCAAGTACCTCCTTCAAATGCTCGGCCAGTCGCCCACCTGAGTGTTTGCCTTAACCTATAGTTGTCTGTCAGCAGTAGCAAATATTAAACCAAGAGGCCACAAACCTCATCAAATGCAAGCTGTACTTTACGAAAGCACCAGTTAAGATCAATATAAAACCAATAAGCGACACAATCGCCAATTTATTGGTAGACGTCCACCAATCTAACGCTACACTGACTGTATTTTTTGTCGGCACCTGCTTTTCGATTGCATCAATTGTAAGGGAGTATTCTCTTTGGCTAATATTACTAAGAGTACTGGCAGAGGGAACAATTAAGTGGTATCTTAAAGCATTGAACGTCCGTCGTAACTGCAGGTTCGTTATCGTGTTCGACGGAATGTGTGCAGAAACACATCCTAGCATCAAAATAGCGGTTCCAGGATTCTTGGTTGAATTCAAGAGTTTTAAAGTCATTTGCTGCCAGTTTTGGATGTTGAATCTGTCAAAATTGTCAGTATGGCCTAGGATTTAATCCGCCTGTGTTTGATGGGAACTACTTGCCACCATAACACCCTGACTGCTTTTTTCTTCAGTACAGGTAAAGCTTGCTCATCACCAGCTGTACCCGTCAATAATGACACGTCTGATTCAGTTAACTCTTTCACCTCTGCTTTGTGTGTCTTTGATTTGAGGTGTTTGGCAATAGTACATGTTGCATTCCCCGATGCATGTACCAGAACTGTGTGACAAATGATACAAATGACGCCGGGGCATGCTGTTTTCGGTTTTTGCGCAATGTTTGTAGAATCGCCATGGCGCTGCATGCCAGGAGCCGCTCCACACAATCGTTGTTTTTGTTTCACCATTCATGCAGGTCCACCATTGATCAAACACCATTTGCAATATTTCATCAGTCAAATCACGTATAAAGACATGTTCATCTTTAGAGGAGTACATTACTTCGACTGAGGATATATCAATGGATTTTGCAGCAGCCTTTGAAGAAGACTTTGAAGGGAATATAAATGCAAAATGTGAAAGACTTCGAACTGCACTGCTGTCAAAAATATTGATATGTGTATGGATTTCTGGATGTCTTATATACCTGCTTCCACAGACTGTTCTTGAGAAGAAATGATGGACAGTATGTCAGTAAAAATTGATTTGTCGATAAAGGCAGTCAAAACTACAATATAACTTGTGCAGTCAAAACAATCCTACGTACTAGAGATGTTGTGTCACCAAAAATTATTGACGTTCCGTTGATGCTCACTATTACTCCTGCAGCGTACGTGTCTTCTCGTATGATTGCACTGTATTTGATTGTAAAAGCTCACATTTATGCATACTTGACAAGAATATACCACGCGATACAGATAACTCGGAATTTAATTCCTTCAATTCAGACGTTATTTGGATGACCTGCATACCAGTGTTTTGTAATAAGGCGTCAAACTGCAATTAACTAGTGCTGTCAAAACAATCCACCCACAAGAGATATTGTGTCACCAAAAATTGTGAAGCTCAGTTGACGCTCACTTTTACTCCTGCATCATACGTGTTTTATCGTACAATTGCAATGTATTTGATTGTAAAAGCTGGCTTTCAGGCTGATCTGACAAGAATATACTCACGATACAGATAAACCGTGATTTAATTCTTTCAATTCAGTGGTTATGGGATGAATCGTTTACAACTGATTTGTCATAAAGGCAGTCAAAACTACAATAAAACTAGTGCAGTCAAAACAATCCCACACACGAAGGTGTTGTGTCACCAAAATCGTTGACGCTTCGTTGACGCTCCATTTTACTCCTGCAGCCTAGGTGTATTATCGCATGATTATCCGTTATGTGATTGTAAAAGCTGGTTTCATGCATATTTGAGAAGAATATACCTCGCTATAGAGAAACTCGTAATTTAATTCTTTCAATTCAGATGTTACTCCGATAAATTGCATACCGCTGATTTGTCGATAAAGGAGGTCAGAACCACAATAAAACTAGTTCAGTCAAAACAATTTCACGCACTACAGATGTTGTGTCACCAACAATTGTTGACGCTCCGTTGAAGCTCACTTTACTCCTGCAGCCTACGCGTTTTATCGCGCGATTGCACTTTTCTCTGATTGTTAAAGCTGGCTTTCATGCATATTGATAAGAATACACCTTGCGATACAGATAAATCGTGATTTAATTCTTCAATTCAGTGGCTACTGGGATGAATAGCTTACAACTGATTTGTCGATGAAGTCAGCGCATTTGACCGGCTTTACGCGGCATAATCATAATGATGTCAGTGTGTATTATATATAGCCCACTTTCGTCATCCAGTGCATTGTGCCAAATATTCATGGTCACCCATGAGTCTTTGTGAGATCGCCATCATGTGTACAGGGCTGAGCGACCGCTATGCAGTTGGAGTTTCATTAAAATTTTATAACGGCTGTCTTTTAATTAATTCACCATGTGATCAGACGCAATAGTGAGATAATATAACAACAATGATGTAAAAATCAGGTGCATATTATGTATCAATTAATTTTTACTCTCAGCTAAAATAATCATTCTTAATATAAGCAGGCTGATAGGTGGTGTATCTCACATATCTGGCGTGGTCAATGTTCATAATTCGGTTCCATCCCTGCACATGCACAGACGATTTTTTCAGGTGTCACTGAAATCAGAAAACTAACAAATACAAAAAGAGGACTAAAAAGCATTTACGCTTAAGAAACTGTCAAAAATTGCAATAACACAATCTATGACTATATGACGATCTGTGCTACGGGCCATCATGCTCCGTACCCATATATTCGGACATCTGTATAACAATTAGTAGGGGATGAGGCAGCAAGGGATAATTTCGTACTGATTCAATTGTTTCGACTGGCGTAAATTCTTCAACAGGCTTTCCAACTCCTAGTACAAATGATAGTTCAGGAGGAGAGGGTGGTTGGGCCATGGATGATGTGCAGGAATGGAAATTGTATTTGGAGTCAACACCACCAGAACCTTCAATTCAGCAGTGCCGTCTTTCTGTCGTGCTGCGAAAGTAATATTCTGCATCTGCCCAACCCAGAGTTGTCATTCTTCGAGCTTCATTCGATTCGTGCGAAAGGTGTCCAGCCGTTTCTGCACTTATTTGTGATTGTGCCAAGCACCCAGTCTGGTTGTCATTATACTGAGCTTGCATACTCATTGTCTTCCCCATCTTCTTCCTCATCTTCATCATCTTCCTGTCTGAAGTTGCAACATCGTCAACACTATCTCCAATTGCTTCCAACATCTCTTTAAATGTCATTTTAGTTGTATCAGCCACCGCTCTTTTCAATATAGTGTCTTTCTCTCTCTCTACCGCTGCTTCTGCTTCCGCAACCCTCTTCTTGCTGCTCCTGTTTCACTCTCCACAAATTCCTCAATCCACTTCTCCTTTGCTTCCTTGCTTACAAAGTTTGATTCAGTCTGCGCTCCGCTGTGCCCATTGTTTTGGAACGGAGACTATGCAAAGCGCCAAGTGCTCGGACCGTTCCGCCTCGACACCAGTCTTCCTTGGTTCGCTTGATGACGTGTTGTGTAGTGCGTATTGTCGATTTTCCGTATTTGCAGCCGGAAGTCTGGGAAAGTTTTTTTTTGGCGTGTAGACCATATTTGTTGCTCTTTGGTGTAGTTCGTGTGGACTTTGTTTTTGGAGATGTTGGCAGTTGCACAGTGGGGGAAAGGTGGGTCTTTATGGTTGTAGGTTCGATCTAGTTACACTACCAAAGTATAATACCAGCAGGCGCTACAACTATAATGCGTTTGCAGTGTTTCAATCTCAATGCAACATCCGTTCAACATGACAGCAGAAACTGTTTCACATGACATCTCTTCAGTTTCAACGGCTATTACACTAAACATAACATTATCGGTAGCTGTTTCAAAAATTTCATATTGCCAGCCGTGCACTGTTGTTTATCATTACCAATAATAAACAGGGTTTGTGTAAGGCCAAAATCCTTGCAAATCTGCCGCCTTCCACAGCAGGGTCCATCGTGAAATGCTACTATACCAGAATATCTTTACTGACGGCTTAAATTGTTGATTCAACTTGCGTTTCCCAGAAATTCTTATATATTCTTCAGGTTCTCCCTCTTCTCTAAACTCAAATTCTTCTCTCATCAATTACAATATGGATAACTACAACCAACAGCTTCTAGCAGTAAAGCCGAGAATGAAACCATACCTACGCCCGCCTCCACAGCGAATATCACCACTCAGGAAACTTTGCTCAAACGGCGCGCACCCAATCCCCTCCGAAAAGCCGCCACTATTCCATTGAGAAATATGCATAACTATGAAAAGTTGAAGATTGTACGAAACACTGGAGCCAGGAACAACAGGGAAAACCATGCAATAGGATTGTAAATTACATAATCTAAAAGAACAACAGTCAATGAACCAGATTCAATTAGCTGCAATCCGTTCAGAACTACGTGAACATTTCAACTAGAGCCGTAAAGGCAACCCACCATGGTCTACCAAGGCATTCGTCAGAATAGTCCACGAAATTGAACACCATGATGTTGTCAACTCCGCAGTTTTTGCAGACGAATTTTCCGATTAACGACCCAGGGAATGGACAAGATCTGCTTTAAAAGCATTAGAGGATGCTGCAGAGGAGTATATGATTGAAGTAACTGCCATTACCAACGTTTAAATTTTCATTGCAGCAACCGAATTATAGTAGGTTTTTAAAATGTCTGCAACAATTGCCAGGCAAGGTGGGCGTGCACAGCTCGAGCAGGCAGACCTGCGCATCGCGCTCAACATTGTTAATATGGACAAACATGGCATATTGCTCGGTGGAATCGAGGAAACGAAAAATTTGATTGAACAGCCGCGGGAAGAGATTCGCGAAGAATAGACACGGGGTGTTGAGTTGCCAGGGCATAAGAGTGTGAAGATGGTCATTGAAAAGCATCCATCCATGATCTATCATAATCACTTGCCTGGCTGCCTTGTTTGCCAAAATATGGTTGCTCGAAATTCTTACACTCGCTGGTGGCGCAAAGGCACAAAACCCTCCACTACTACAGTACCTGCCGCAGCACGACGTAGTCCTGAAAGATTGACTAATCTCAGCCTTTTGACCAAATTTACGCTGCTTGAAGATTCAGAAGACGAAGCAGATGACGACATTTACCATTTTTGGGACTCCAGTACTGTTGGCACCGATGAATCACATATGCACTCCCACCTTTCACATGAAAAATTACTAATAACTATTTCACAGAGACTGGCAGCGATGATGAAACAATTGCAAATCTTAGTGAACAGACAAGTGGGTTTATTGGGCATGCTGAAAGCTTCAATTTGCAGCGACTGTTTTGGATATTATGTGCATTATTATTATGGGGACATTCAATGTTGATATCCGATCTATTTAAACAGTTTCGGATGTCAAAACTCGCAATATAATAGTGAATGAAATGCAATTTAAACTGTGATGTGTGCAACGTTGGTATTATTGGAGTTCTGTCCAGATTTATCGAAAATTTAATTTTAACTAACCAAGCTCATATTGCAAGGCACCTTCTCCTCAAATAAGAATGAATGCCATCTTAATCAATGAATAACCTATTTGTGGGTGCGCATACATTTAGGCTACGGGACGGAAAGTGAACGTCAACGGTGCGTCAATGATTTTGGGTTGCACAACACCTCTAGTGCGAGGGATTATATGTGCTACATTTGCATTTTCTATTTTCTGTCTGCTTTTATCGACCAAAAAGTTCTCAATGATACACCGATGCTATCTCTGAAAATGAGTATCTGCAATTATCAAATCACAATTTATCAGTATCGCAGGATGCATCATAATCAAATAAAAACGAACGCCATTTATTAGAGTTGATTCTAATATTTGCGCTGAACCATATGTATAGACTACGGGACTGAAAGTGAGCGTCAACGGAGCGTCAACGGTTTTTTGTCGCACAACACCTCTAGGGTGGGAAATTATATGTGCTGCGTTTGAATTTTCCATATTCTGACTGCTGTTATCAACTGAAAGGTTGTCAATGATGCACCAATGCTATCGTTGAAAATGAGTATCTACAATTATTAAATGACAATGTATCGGTATCCCAGGACGCATCATAATCAAATAAGAACGAACGCCATTCATCACAGTTGATTCTGATATTTGCGCTTAACCATACGCATAGGCGACAGAACAGAAAGTGAGCGTCAACGGAGCATCAATGATTTTTGGTTGCACAACACCTCTAGTGTGAGAGATTTCATGTGCTGCATTGCATTTTGCATTTTCTGACTGACATTATCGATCTAAAAGTTCTCAATGATACACTGATGCTATCTCTGAAAATGAGTACTGAAAATATTCAATCACAAGTTTTCTGTATCGTAGGACGCATCATAATCAAATGAGAATGAACGCCATTCATTACAGTTGATTCCAATATTTGTGCTTGACTATACACATAGGCTAGGGGACTGAAAGTGAGCGTCAATTGAGCGTCAACTATTTTCGGTCGCACAACACCTCTAGCGTGAGAGATTATATGTGCTGCGCTCGCATTGTATATTTTCTGACTGTCTTTATCGACTAAAAAGTTCCGAATGATGCACCGATGCTATCTCTGAAAATGAGTATCTGCAATTATTAAATCACAATTTATCGGTATCACAGGACGTATCATAATCAAATATGAACGAACGCCTTTCATTACAGTTGATTCTCATATTTGCGCTTGACCATACCCAAAGGCTACTAGACTGATAGTGAGCTTCAACGGAGCATCAACCATTTTTGGTCGCACAACACCTCTAGCGTAAGAGATTATATGTGCTGCGCTTGCATTTTCTATTTTCTGACGGCCTTTATCGACTCAAAAGTTCTCAATGATGTACCGATGCTATCTCTGAAAATGAGTATCTGCAATTATTAAATCACATTTTAGTGGTATGGCAGGACGTATCATAATCAAATAAGAACAAACCCCATTCATTACAGTTGATTCTACTATTTGCGCTTTACCATACGCATAGGCTACGGGATTGAAAGTGAATGTCAACGGAATGTCACTGATTGTTGGTCACCCAACACCTCAAGTGCAAGGGATTACATATACTACATTCATATTTTCGAACAGCTGACTGCCTTCATCGACTAAACCATTCTGTATGATACACCGATACTCTCTCTAACAGTGTGTATCAGCAATTGTTAAATCACATTTTATTGGTATCGCAGGACATATTATAATCAAATACGTACGAATGCCATTTTCTACCGGTGATTAGGCTATTTGCACATGACCATATACATTGGCTACATGACTGACAGTGAGCGTCAACGGAGCGTCAACAATTTTTGGTCGCACAACACCTCTAGTACAAGGGATCATATGTGCTCTGTTCATATTTTCTAACTTCTGACTGCTTTTGTCTATTAAAATGTTTTCAATAATGCACCAATGCTATCTCTGAAAGCATAAGTAATGAAAAAATCACCATGTTGAAATTAATTTTATAAAATGAAAAACTGGGCAGAAAGCATGAAATGTCATTCAATGCATGCGCGATGCTTTCCATTCACAAAATTCAGAAGAACTCGTCTTTAGAACCCGCAGGTAAGACCAGGTGGGTCTAACTAAATTTGGTAACACCCATGGGTCGGCCGGTTCAGTTCCGCGTTTGGAACCGGAAATTATGTCCGGGTCGGGTTGAGTACGGTTCAGAACCGGACCAAGGGCGGGTAACCCGGACCTGTTGCTATCACTAGGTAGATCCTAAATCCAACATAGCATATACAGGCAATTGCTTCCTTGTACCAGTGCCATCATCATAATCTATAACAAACTTCTAGATTGGTCTTTTCCGATTCATGTTTTCAGAATTTTGTGTAGTTTTTTGACTACATAAATGACAAAGTCGTCGCTTGGGTTCGGGCGTTTACTCAGGTTTTCTTCCTCTGAAGGGTGTTGCTTGCGTTATGTGGCCATTCTTTCGACGACGGCTAGACCGTAACGGGTCTTATTATATCCTGATCAATAGACGGGGTGAATACCTAGTTTTTGAGCAACTACCGTCGAGCAGTTTCATCCATTCCGGAATCCTCAAGGTTGGGACCGGTGACTATTTCAAGACTTTCTCCTGCCTAATCGCCATACTCCTTCACTTATTGATTGGCACTCCTTGGTCCGTACTTACTATCTTTCCAATTTATTCTGATGAACTCTCCGGTTGGTTCCACCAGTCTTCCCTGTCATCTTCACTGCTATCCTCAGTTGGTAATTCTCAGTCAGATGTTTGTTATTGTTCTTCTTTATCTGGGTCGCATTCAATTTCGAAATTGTCGATCAGATCATCCTCCAATTGATCATATCCTCCCACTTTCAGCCTCTGATAGGCCTTAGGTTCTCTGAAATCAGCTGTTCCATATGCGACCTTGATACTCTGAAAGCATTTCATCGTTCGGTGGGCGCCATTTCGATCGGATGGCCAAACGCATCTAGTATATTCTTTCACCTCGTTCCGTATTTCTCTTTCTTTTTGCGGGACTCCTTGTACCATTTGGCTGTAGGTTTTACCTTCCAGACTCATGAAGCCCTGAGGGGTCCCTTTTGACTGAGGTGTGGTGCTCCTGTTTTGGGACTGCCCGAATCTAGGTGGTCGTCTGAATGTTTGTTTCTTTGGTATTGACCCTGATTCGGAGATTCGTCCTGTCGATTTTGGTCTCCCCATGATTCCGTGGTTTCTTACTGTTGCTTGCCGGACTTCTACATATCTTCCAGCATTGATCATGAGTTCCCTGAGTTCCTGATCTGTTTTATACGCAGGATTTACTGTAGCTATCTGTTTGAAGATTTGTAGAGGCAATCCCTTGATTAACATCGTTCGATAGGCTACTCCTGTGATCTTGGCCTTCACATTCAGGGTGTCGTATTCCGTAATCATGTCTTCGATGCTTCCGGTATACTTTTTTTCCACAATTGCCTTACATGCGGTTTCCAGTTTAAATCGATTGTGGAATCTGACATATATCGCCGCTCGATAGGCTGTCCAGCTTCGTTCGTTCGTACTGTTGCTGGCTTCTGTTTCCCGCTGCATGTACCATGCCAACACAAATCATTCTAACCGTCCACTGAACTGCTGTAGCTTGATTCTGGGTCTAATGAATAGGTGTTGTTGATCTGCTATATATGTTTCCATGCACATCCACCAAGTATTGAAGTCTTCCGTAAACACTCTTAAAAACTTTGGTGGGTCGGTCAACTCATTTCTGGAGTCTGTAGGTCTGTTGGGGGCAGGTGCCCATGTTCTGGACGTTGACCTGTGTCACCTACTGCCTGAGTGACTTGAAGGGTTTGATGGTGGTGGTGGTGGATCTCCTCCTGTATTTTCTAGTGGTGGTGTCGAATTTCTATCTCCACTTGGTCCAGGCTCCGGATCTGGGAATCCTGCATCGGTTTCTGAACCCCCAATGAGTCCTGTCCTGAGCCCGACATCCGAGTCTGTTATATGAAATATATTCCTATTTCTTTGGTCTGTTTACAACTGCCATCTCTGTACTCTTTCGATTCTATCTCTGCATTCTGGTGTCGTGGCAGATAGCATTGCCCCTGCGACTGCCTCCATCAGGCCGGTAGTCTGTTTAGTGTTTTTGTTGACACTTGTTTTCATGGCTCACATGTCCTCGCTGCGGGGTACATCCGGGTTCAAAAAAGTTTCCATTGCTGTTATTCGTTTTACTATAGTGTTGTTGGAATTTCTCAGTGTGGCTTCACTTATTTTTATTTGGGTTTGCTCCTCTTTGCCAATCCTAATTCTTTCTTTTCGCTTGACGAATTTTTCAGTCGCTCCAGCAATAATCTGTTGGGATTGTTCTTCAACAGTGTCAATTCCCGCTCTTGTATCCTTGAGCAGGAAATCAAGTATTTTTATTTTCTGTTCATGGCCTTCCAGAACCTGGTCCCTCAGTATTTTGTTGGTTTCAACTTGCTGGGAGAAGATTGCACAATCTCGGTTCAGGTCCTCCCATTCGTCCTCAATTACCTCCCTCTTGCCGTTTCAACAGTGGATCCGGTTCTGTACTTCTTGATCCAGGCATGTGACTCGTGCTTGCACACTGTCTATCATTTTGGTCTCCTGTTCGCCTGCTATTGCCTGATCCTGCTGTTTGGACTGTTGATAGTGGTCTTGAAATCTCCGGACCCATTCTGGTAAGGGCCTGGATGTCAATATGGCCGATTTGGCTAGTGCAGTACATATTGGTGCCAATTGTCCCACTTCGCTGGTTAGTGAGGGCCTGGGTGTGGCCATTATGAAATTGTCGAGATGGGAAAGGATATGGTCCTGTGCGGTTTGCTCTTTCTAACGCTGTGACTGCGAATCGTTGTGTGTGGCGGCAGCATCCACACCGGTTGTTGCAATATTTTGGGCTGTGTTCTGGGCAACACCTTTTTAGTGTGAAGCTTCCGTTTTCGTGATAAATTCTAGCAGCACAGCAGGCCTGTATTTCGCAGAGTTCACAGCTCATGAACTTGTTATTTCGGATAACGTCCAAAATATTATACCGTTACGGGGGTACTCCCGCGTAGTATTGGCAACGAAGCGGATCGGTTCGAGTCGAACCGAATCCCTGCTGGGTTCGGGGAGGATTCGATCCGTCAAACCTCGAAGTTTCGAGGTTCGACTCAAACTTCGAACCGAATCCCAGACATTGCGATCATAAATAACTAGGCGAGTTCTTGTCTGATTCGCTTGATTTTTTGTTTATCTGGTAGCGCTTGAAGTTAGCTACAAGATAAACCAAAAATCAAGCCGATCGGACAAGAACTCGCATACTTTTTTTTGTTTCAAGTTGTGGGTCGAAATGGTGGGGTTCAAGTGAAAAAGTCTTGGCAAGGATTCGCTTCGCACGAACCGAATGGGTTCGTCAATTGTACGAACCCTGGGCGGTTCGTTGCCAACACTACTCCTGCGTGGGTGGATGCAGACCTATACCATCGTACTTGATGTTGGTACAGTCTGATTTTAACAACTAGAATAATACTGAAGAAGTGAAGTTCGGGGTGAAGTCACTTCAATCAGGTTGTAGTGTGAACATTCACTGGCATTCGCAGGGTATGGCCGCTACCTTAGTAGATGTAGGAGTCTTGAAGATAGTCTTCGCAAGACTTGTCAAAGGATACTTGTGATGGATAGTCACCTGTTTCGCAACAGTGGATATAATCGCCCACTAGGTTGTTGTATTGCAGGAATTTGTAGAGACAGTTCAAATGGGCTTCAGTGGAATAATAGAGATGCAAGTGTTCGGTGTTGTAGATAATAATATCTTAACGAGAATATTTGGACATATATAATATAAAATTCTTAATTTAAAAACTTAATAATATTTCCGCTGTTGAGTTCTGACTGTGAATTGCTGCGAGAGCTTGATCGTTTTTTAATCTTGAGGATTTATGTGTTCTCTATAGATCAGTATTTCTCGCCAGAGGTATATCAGTGAGGCATGATGTGATTTCTTTTAACACCATAAAATTGGTGTATAGTACTTTCTCAGTAACAGGTAATCGACCAAAATGGGTGTTCACATAACCCCTGATTGTTGCGACAGAGCCGATCTTGGTAGAAAATTGTGGCGAGTTCCATTTGACAACGTGCAGCAGTGTATGCTTCTGCCAGGCATTCCAAAGGTCATCCAGCGGCCAGGGTGACGTTGCTGATTCACATATCAGACCATTACATCCTATTAGCAATCTTTCGTCATTATGAGTAGAATAGTGAACAAAGGTTGAATAAGCTGCCAACCCATACATGGCCACGTACCAGGTGTCATCGTGTGTTACCCGTGGTCCCCGTAGGGGGTGCGCTCTACCAGTTATCACTCGTATAATGCGACTGTGCTGGGCTTTGCCAGTCTAGACCTGAACAGATATCTCTTCAGGTTGAATCAACTACCGGAGTGCAGTTAGCTAATATCCATGGATTATATCATGCGGAAGATAGCAAAGTCCCGCATACTAAACATAATATCGTTCATCCAACTATGTTCAGGAATCCAGCTCTGGAACCAATCATTAGTGCAATCCCAGTATTCGATTGATACAAAGTAACACTGGTCTGATTGGTAACGCACAGATCATCCGAATGTCCCTGCAAAGCAGTTACGTTGCTTCGGCAGTATGGTTTGGTTTGTTCCATGCCATAGCCAGCATCAAAGGAACTACTGTCGGATCAAGTGTGCGTATTGTCTCCACATGCAGGTGCAATTGTAAATGCTGAGACCCCATATCGGAGCTTGGAATATTCTGGGATTTTCTCCCGGCTATGTTGAGCCTTCCGCTCACTCACTTGTTAGACATCCTCAGGGGTGTAACCTTAACCATGTGGCGAGGTTAATCAATGGTAAGCCTGGCAGACGAATTCTAATGTACCTCATATGTATGATCGGGGAGAACTACTAACAGTTGTGTCTCTCCAGATGCGCAGCCAGGTGGGTTCAGTATTCTTGAACAGCAGACCAATGATGACCGAGCCCACCAACATGAGGTCATCAACCACACACCAGTAATCACGGAAATGGACATCCCTGATGACGTCTTCAATTGGTTCCATGAAGCTGTAGACGGGTACCACAAACAAGTCAGAGATCCAATTCCGACGGTTGAGGATGCCGGTCAGGAACGGGATGCAATCACCGGAGAACTGGTCCATTTGTAGAAACAGCTGTGCGACAAGCAGCAGGCCCTGACCCCGAAGTAAGTGGAATACGACAGATCAGTGCAACCACAACAAGCCTCAAATAACATAAATGAGGAAGCAGCGCCACCCTTGGTACACAATGCAACTGCAAGGGAGCTCGTGAAGCTGAGATGAGCGGTCACAGTGAAGAATACACTCAATTAGTCAATGTAAGCCTAACTGGGTACAGCTTTAAAAGAAGTCGAAGCAATCAAGAAACAGTTGGCAACCGCTGAACATCAGACAGACATGACCTGTTAAACTATGGAGTCAGCCATGGTGGAACTGAATGCTTCAAACGAGGCCCAAATTCGAGTGCAGGCTAGCTCTGCACTCTCTACCACTTCCCAAATTAAGTGCAACAACCGCCAATTGAACAGTAAGACAATGGGATTGCCAACTTACGATGGAACGAGAAACCATGACACTATTGTATCATTCATATCGACTGTGCATTTCCATTTCGGACCACAAGAGCAGGTGGTAGGCCTTGTTCATGAGTTTGGCATTCCGCAGACAGATGGGTGTGCTGCTGTGGAGCTTTGGCAGTTCCGCAATAACACAGCGGTGTGGGCCAACCACTGCTTTCCGGCCACTTCCAATTCCACAGTCACTTCGAATGACTCATCCACGGCACTGAGTGAGGCTTTCAGACCTACAGATACTATAACACGATTGAAACGTGACTTGGGGTTACTGCGCATCATGGGTGGTGTGTGTGTATTGGTTTGCAATATGTCTTTCCGCATATCCCATCACCAATTGCAGCAGCATGTACCACTCTCAGACGAGTGTCTCCACAACTGCTACCAGTTGAAACTTCAAAGAAACCCAGAAGCCTCCAAGGCCCCAATCAAGAAATCGGGCAATCAAATCACATAATCAATTGATGATGTTATTGAACATGTCTCTCGTGTCGATACCATGCGCAATTCCAAGCAACAGGCGATGCTGTCAACTCTTAAGATAATGGACGGCAAGCCGAAAGCAGGCAGTGGAGGAAACTATGACCAGAGTGGTTATATTTGTGGAGAAGTGGATCATCCTGCCTGCACATGCCCACACAAGGAGAAGGTCATGGCCACATAGAAGACAAAGAATGTTGCAGCCACTAAAGGTACAGAGAAGAAGAACAAAAAGGAAATGAATGAGAAGAACAGGGAAGAAGGGCATAGAGGTTCCTGTGGTGGTCGCAAAAAGAGCTGCAATGGAGGTGGAGGTGGAGGACAGCAACAGAGCCCCTGATTGGGCCAGATCTTGAATGGAGAAATTTGTAATGCCAAGGAATCTGAAGCGCAGGAATTGTCCGACAGTGGACGTATTAATTACATTTCGGATCATTCAAGCTCAGGAAATGGCATTTGGATTGATTAGCTGTGAATCGACTCCCTAAAACTAATTATGCTACTGTATCTACTTCAAAGAAAAAGATTACCCATTACCATCACCTTAAAATCTGGGATAACAACACCTTAGAGCTTCTTTGTTTCGATGGGAAGCTTCGATATCAGAATGGAGATGACACACATATTAATCTAACATCCAAAACAGTCAATGACGATGGAGAATCAGAGAATTATGTGAGGGGAACAACAATGGCGAAGTTAGGAAAGACAGGAACAGTGCTAGACAAGAGCGATGGTGGCTGGATGATCGTCAATACTGCCAATGATAAGGTAGATGATGGTATTGAGAGACAACAGCAAGTGCTACTGCATCTCAGGCTTGGAGACGATGGTTATGCATACACATGGTGGTTCACAGTGTAGGATTTAATGGGATTTGATATCCTCCTTGGAACAAGTTGGGTGCAGAATATTACTGCAACATTCAGCATCGACCATTGTACGAACAAGATGTAGATAATACAGGAGAGTGTCCCTTGAAATCACAGGAAAAAGGCGGCCCATATTGACAACCTCCATGGCCTTCGCCCTGATGATGAAATAGACGAGGATGTGTTAAAAGAAGTCACTTATACACTGCGTATTAAATTGTTGATGAGAAAACACACTGTCACACAATCAACCGCCTCTTAGCTCAAACATTTATGGTGAGTGTGTGATGTGACACTGAAGAATCAGCTAAGCCCAAGGAATGGCCAGACCATTTTCGAACGATGCTGCACGATTTTGAGACGTAATGCCTGTATGGCAATCCAACATATAACACAACAGATAGTAAACCATAATTCAAGATTGAGATATTGCACGAAGACGACAGGAAGGTTCTGTATTGGCCCCCATACCAAAAATCTCCCATGCAAGACGCTCAACAACTGTATTAACTACCGAAAGTCCTGCGGAAGGAATGTATATGACCAAGCAGCAGCCATTACTGCACCTCACTATTATTCATACAAAGACAAATGGCATCTTGAAACTGTGCATACACTACTTCACTGACAATTGAATCACCAAGAAAGGTCGATAGCCATTACCATCCAACCATGGGCTGGTGCAACTGTTGGGAGGGTCATCTTATTTCACAAAGATTGACCATGCTTCATGATATCACCAAATTAGGATTTGCACAGGGGATCGATAAAAGATGGCCTTCCCAACGCAATATGGACTCCATGAGTGGATGCTTCTACCGTCTGAACTGGCCCATGAACCTGGCCAATTAAGGCGAGTGATAAACCAACAACTTGCCCCTAATCCCAAGGTACGAAAATTCATGGCTGTTTATCTCCATGCTGTTCTAATTCCAAGTTTGACAAAAAAGAACATATGCACCACCTCTGGATGGTGCTACAACTCCTACCGAAAGATGGCCAGAAATTGAAGCCGTTCAAATTTGAGTGGTTCGTAAATAAAATTGGGCTTTGTGCTTTCCAGATCAACCAAGAAGGGGTACACACATCGGACTCAAAGATGGAGGCAGTAGCTGAATGGCCTCAGCCTCAAGATTCAAAGGAAGTCTGGGATTTTCTTGGCCTGATGGTGTAATACTGCAAGTTCATTTGCTATTATGCCCATGTCCCTTTGCCCATATATTGTATGTGCAGATTGGGCATTAGAGTAAAGACAGGTGGCGAACATGGAGAACCATAACTGAAGGCTGTTAGAACCATGCGTTTCACTTTGACCGGTGAGGCAGAAGAGGCATTCCAAATGTTTAAAGATGCAATTTGCAAAGCCCCAGTGTTAGCATAGCCTGAAAAATGAGGTGAGTACGTACCACACTCTGTCGGCAGCAGATGTGGAGTGGAAAAAGTACCATCACAGAAACTAAAAATTGGAGAGATCAAGGTCATCACCTATTCGAGCAGAGAAGTTAACAGGCCTGAGACAGCATATCCAACTGATGACTGGGAATGACTGGTCATTCGCGATTCAGTAGTCAATTGGAACTACTATTTACATTCCAACAAGAACTTTACAATACAGTCGAACCATGCTTCGTTATGGTACATACTCATGCAGCCTCAATTGACTCCATGCCAACTGGAATATTTGGCCAGTATACAAAATTATACATACAATATCCGGTACATTGCAGAAGCAAAGAACCAAGCTGCAGATACGTGAAGTGTATGACCGGATGTCAAAAGGGCATGTTGCATGGATTGGTGCCATATCTTTCAATATCGACTTACTCAGTTAGTAGTTCACGATTCAACTGAGTGGATCGCAGCAGTGGGAGCAGAAACCTGTGACGATGCCTGGAGCAAAGAGGTCATGACAACATTGCAATCAAAAAACCAAGTACATCATCCAACAGTATGTAATCCAGCCGTGGAATGGAAAGCATCGGTCTGAATCCACCGGTTCTCCCTTGACCACAACGG
Organism: Trichophaea hybrida; assembly: GCA_015178995.1. Classification (NCBI taxonomy): domain Eukaryota; kingdom Fungi; phylum Ascomycota; class Pezizomycetes; order Pezizales; family Pyronemataceae; genus Trichophaea; species Trichophaea hybrida. Next base: position 113,236 of record WHVE01000349.1, on the reverse strand, counting down.
TCATCTCTATCTTGACCGCCAAAAACAGGGCCCTGAACAATATAAACACAAGCCACGTGGACTCTACATTTCAACGCCCGTAAGAAACAAGATTCACTGAAATGCCCATGATGCTGCTGTAGGCGGCCATTGCGGAGCACCGAAAACATATATGACCATTAGACAGCATTTCTTTTGGCCTGGTATGTGGAAGGGAGTGCAAGATTACACAAAAGACTGTGGAACATGTGTGCAAGTTAATCAACTGGCTGGGAAAGTAATGGGCTTGTTAAAACAACTGTCTGTTCCACAAGGCAACTGGGAGTGTGTGGGGGTAGACTTTATTACTGACGTACAAACATCTGCAAGAGGAAATAATTGGATTATGACCTTCATCAACCACATCTCTAAACGAGTCCACTGGATAACCTTGTGCCACAATGATTGATGCTGTGCAATTCGCACAGCTCTTTTTAGAGCGTATGGTACAACATCATAGTGTCCCACAAGAGACCATCAGCCACAGAGATACATACTTTACATCAGATTTCTGGACGGAGGTGAATAAGAGGCTGCAGATTAATTTGCTGATGTTAACAGCATTTCACTGACAAACAGACGGGCTGTCAGAGATCTCGAACAAGCAGGTCACACAGTATCTACAAGCTTTTACCACTCACCATCAAGATCAGTGGGATACCATGCTCCCTCTAGTGGAATATTCATACAACATATCAGCACACACATCTACCAACTGAAACCCATTCTAATTGGCCCTGGATTACACACCACCTATTCCATTGTATTTTGTGGCAAGTCTGCATCAACATGATGAGATGCGGAGTTTGGATGGTCCAGCATGTGTTGAATGGTTGAAGGCTTACTTACTAGACCCCCAGGATTGCCTCCGCGAACCACAAGATAGCCAGACAGCGGAAGCAAATAGCCGATTGCAATGCACTCCGCAGGTTGGAGACCTTGTGATATTAAACACTAAAGACCTACCGATTACATACAACAGCCAAGATTCTTTTGGTTGGAAGTTACAGTATCCATGAGCTGGACTGTAAACAATCATCAATTTGTGAGAACCCAATCCAGTCGAATTAAAATTGCCAAATATTATATCCATTCACCATACAGTCAATATCAGCAGACTCAAGAAACATACCACTGACCTGACATCAGAAAAGCCTCTTCCGCCTCCTGTACTCGAAGTATCGGACAAACATGGCACCAGTCAATGTTCGTATGTCGTAGAGATGATTGTCTTACCGAAGACAGTGCCTGGCATCCAGGGCGCCAACACATACCAAATTATGTGGGAATGCTATGAAAAAGACAACATGATATGGGAGCCAGCTGCCAACCTCTCAAATGCAAGGCAGATGCTTGATGATTACAAGAAACAGTACGGTGTGGAAAAAAGGAAGGTCAAACAAAAAAAGAAGAATTCAGGCCATGGAGTTGATGGTCATCGGTGACTTTGCAGCAGAGTTGAGGGCAAACTGTTTTTTTTTGTTTCATGACACAGGCAAGGCATGGATATCCTGTTGTTGGCAAGAAGTGGGTTTGTTTTATAAGCCGCAGGATTGTTTTGGAGCATCGGATGTGTGTTCGAAAAGTGTCTCAAACTTTTCGGGATGGATGTAATGTGGACGATATGATTGACATAAGGTGCGGCTCGGCGGAGGGCATGGGCCAGAAGGGGATAGATGCACATACACAATATTTGTGTATTAAGAAGAATAGACACTGCTCACTTACACTACGAATAGATCATCAAAATTTCATACTACTACAGCCAGATGTTGTAATGTATTTTACCGGGAAGCAGCCCACGACCAGGTAACCGACCACCCGCAGGTGACATTTATTAAGTCAAATGACCGCTTTTAACCACGCTCCCTGACCTTGTAACTACTGGAGGTTGACTATTGACCTCTTCTCCACTGTTTCCATCCTCTAGGGCATCAAATGGGCTCTGCATACTTCGAACATATATGACAGAGCCCTCCTCCCCCTCGCTTTTTTCATCATCCCACCCCCCTCCATCTGTGATATCTTCTTCCTCATTCTCCCAATCACTAAGACAATTTGTATCCACCTTCTTTGAGCCTACACGCTGATTTTCCGCATGTTTAGACCCTTTGAGACCCGTTCCTACTGGTGCTGCTTTAGCTACAGCCTTATCCTGGCGCATTTTGATTTTGGCCGCTTTTTCTTGATCAATCCTCTCTCTCTCTTCTCTGAGCGGCACCACATCCTGAGCGGTATACACAAGACCTTTACCAAGATGGCGTCGATCGTTAGCTGCAACTGCAGTAGTATCCTTGGCCCCAGAACGAAGAAATCTCACCATTTCCTCCCCTAATTCTTTGTCTGCAAGTGCCCCCTGGGCAGACCTTCCAAGCTGACCTATGAGAGACTTGAGCTTTAGAGAAGAAGATGTTTGACGAGTGACAAGGTGTAATGCATCGCGCGTTAGTCTGCTAACAGCTCTGTGATTTCGGGGAGTGTTAGTTTGAGCAGCAAAGGGTGAGCTTGGCGGTGTATCCGGCCGAGTGCAATTCTGTGATTGGCGTTCGAAAACTTTGCATGCATTCAATGGCCAGATCCCAGTAGCTTCCAATGCACTCAAGATGTTCTTGTGTGTGTATGCTGCAGCCCTTTCACGTGTGACATGTCTATTGGACATGTTATTAATGGAATAAATTGAGATTCCGAGGGTGTGTCTACTCATGGAATTGCCCCTTCTTAATGGCATTACCTCCTTTTCTCATCCATAAATCCAACTCATTGCTATTCCAGTGTGATAATGGACCAAAGAGGCCAACATCCAGTGGTTATAAGATATGTGTAGAGTGTGCTGGAAGGCAAATAGGATGTATATCTCTTTTTAAGCAAAAATCGAAAAACTGCCATGTCAAATGTGATCCATGTCTATCAAGAACTAGAATACGCGGCTGTTCCTTTGAACTACTGCGGTCAGCAGGAGCAGGAGAACCTTTCGATGGTACCTAAACTTGTGCTGTGAACTTTTCAAAGTTCTTCTCCACCCATTCCAACCCTAATTCATTGTCGGTCCAACCCTTGGATGACCAAGCAAAGGTAGCCTGCTCTTTAGCCTGAACCCCAGCATGCCATCCTAGTACATGTTTCCCACCCTGATAGATATACATGGGTGGTATAACCGTACCAGCTGCAGATATACACTCAATAACTGTCACCATTTCGCATTTTCCATCCTAACTATAGTGGGGATTCTTTCGGCCTCTATGGCAAATAACCTTGACTTTCAAGGCCTGACCAAGCATGAAACCCTTTTCATCCATATTGTAAATGTTTTCTGGATCAGCATTGAGCTTTCTAATAAGTGTTCCCAGCTGCAAACCAGTTGTTAGTGAAAAATATTGAAGTATACGAAACTAACATACTTTCCGGAACCAGTCTCTGAAGATGACAGGGTCGTTCGAATTTGCCCTTCGGCGATCCAGATGCGGACTAAACTTGCTAGTAATGCCAGGATGTTGGTTTAGGAAGCGAGTAATCCAGTGTTTGCACAATTGCCGGCGACGTTGCGGGGGTAGTAGAGATAGCGCAAAATTCTTAACCATCTTCCCTTGCAGTGGATGTCCCAGGTCATCCAGAGCTTCACAGAATCTCACTATCGATTTCTCTTCCTCCGGAGTCGGTAGCTATTCGTTCCCATGTGCAACACTGCGGGGTTGAGCACCTCTGAGATGATCTCGCAGGGTACCAAAGGGAATACCGTATGTTGAGGCTGCTGCGCGGATGAATGCTACTTCACCACTAAGATATGCATGTTTGGCCTCCCGGATGTCATTTTCCCTGTCAGCGGCCGGTTCTCTGCGCTTCATTCTGCCCATGGTTGCGATGATGAAGTGGGAAGGTGAAAATTAAGTTTAGGAGCGGGGTAAATATGAACCCCTGCTCATGCAGCCAAGGGCGTTTGCGTGCTACATAGCGTGATCGGATACTTGGCCGTGGGCGGTTAGTCCGAGAAATACGTTGGAGAGAAGCCTTGTACTTGATGGGGTTGCCGTTTTCTTGTTTTTTTGGTTTACCTGATCTGTTTAGCACTGTGTAGGCAGTTTTGCGATTGAGCATTGCACTTGGGGTTCTCCAATACAGATAGCTAGCTGTGTGGACTGATTCCCCCCAAAACTGTATCTGTGCTTCAGACTGCATCATGAGAGCATGAGGCTGCTCAGTGATCATGTCATTCATTCCTTTGGAGACACCATTGTTGTGCTGTGTGTAGGGTGGTGATAGTTCGAAGCTAATACCCTGAGTTTGGAGGATTAATTGGAAAAGATTGGTATACTATTCTACTTGTCCATGGTCGTACCGGAATCATTTTTTGTCATAGTCAAGAGCTTATGTCCTGCCATTGACTGATTGGATCACTGTTGTACAAATTTCCACAATTGTATTCGATAGAAAGTAGGTGGAATTCAATTGTACGTTGTCATCGATGAGTAGTAAGAGCAACAGGTCCGGGTCACCCAGCCAAGGTCCGGTTCCGAACGGGACCCGGAGCCCCAGGTCGGTTCTGGATCTGCCACGGAACCGAACCGCCCAATCATAAATGGTTAAAACCCGGAACTGAACTGAAACCCGCCGGGTTTTGGCGGGTTTTACATGCAGCAGATCCTCATTTTTAGTCGGCCCCAATAATCACAGCTTTTTTGCTTCAATTAAGTATTTGAGTTCTGATTGGATCGCAACATGTCATATACGTAGATTATGCAGTGTTTGACGCTCTTTCACCTCCCGGTCACCGATTTGCGATACAATTAGTATTCGTTGAGTTGCTGTGAAATAAAGCAGAAAATACGTCCAAAATTGACTGTTTTTCGCAGCGACTCAACGAATACTAATCATATCGCAAATCGGTGACCGGGGCGTGAAAAAGAGTCAAAAACTGCATAATCAACGTATATAACATTTTGCGATCCAACTAGAACTCAAATACTTAATTGGAGTGATAGTTTTTGTGAAGAAACCTACCAAAACCCGGCAGGTCGGGGTCGGTTCTGGTTCGGAAGCGCTTGTGATTGGGCGGTTCGGTTCCATAGGCGGTTTGGAACCTGAACCGACCTGGACACGTAAATTGGAACCGTTGCTAACACTATCGATGAGGATGATATAGAAGTGGGCATCTCCATTTGTGGGGTGTTTGAATGGTCCACGTAGGTCTAAGTGCACAAATTTGCAGGTTTTAAATGTCATTTTGACTGTAAATCAGATGATTTTTCATTGCTACTTGGCTAAGATGCAGATATCAAATGGGGAGTTGTCATGGGTATTGCTAGTGTTAGCAATGGTTCCAAATTACGGGTCCGGGTCGGATCCGGTTCCGAACCAACCATGGATCCGAACCGCCCAATCACAAACGGTTCCGACCTGCAACCGACCTGGACCTGCCGGGTTTTGGGCGGTTTTTTCTCTGAAACTATCGCTCCAATAAGGTATTTGAGTTGTGATTGGATCGCGACATGTTGTATACGTAGATTATGCAGTTTTTGATGCTCTTTCGCCTCCCGGTCTCCGATTTGCAATACAATTAGTATTCATTGAGTCGCTGCGACAAACAGTTGATTTTGGCCGTATTTTCGCCTTTATTTTACTGCGACTCAACAAATACTAATTGCATTCCAAATCAGAGACCAGGAGGTGAAAGAGCGTCAAAAACTGCATAATCTACGTATATAATATGTTGCGATCCGATCAGAACTCGAATACTTAATTTGACCAGAAAAGCTGTGAATATTGTGGCCGAGGGAAAATGAGACTCTGCGGGAGATAAAACCTGCCAAAACCCGGCAGGTTTCGGTTCGGTTCTGGGTTGGAACAGCTTGTGATTGGGCGGTTCGGTTATTGGCAGGTCCAGAACCGACCCAGGGCCATGGGTCCGGTTCCGAACCGAACCGTGGCTGGGTACCCTGGACCCGTTGCTCATACTAGGTATAGCCCTGGATTGGAGCATATGTCTGTGGCACGGTTGCCATCAACCTTTAGTCCCGGGCTTTTCATGCGGCATTGACAATTACAGAAAATGGTTGTAATGCCATCATCATCTATGTGGGAAATTGAAAGTAGTGACACTCAATATGTAGGGGTATGAATATCATATGTGCGGTATCCTTGAAACACTCATCGGGTAAAAATCCCTGCACCAGTGCACATGTATTGCGCCCAGATACAGGTTGTGTGCCTGGAGCGCCTGGAACGTCAGGACGCAACGGGAAATGCAAGCCCACGAACATACGATATTGGAACTACAAATACAATTCTGGGCGCTATGTATTTACACTATCACATATCACTCTGTGCAGTGCTTATGGACGCTAAATATACTGTGTTTTTTGTCTGGCCGATGTAATTGCCTGGTGCATGGTTGCAACAATGCTCTGTGCATTCACAATGTGGTGCTACACACTTCATTTATCATCATACCAACTGCCTATCCCAAAGTAATGTTTGCCGTGAGCTATTTTCCATGCCGAAGTTCCCACCTAAGTGGTGCTTGTATGGAGTCAGCCAATCATTTTGCTTACGTCCATGGCTTGGCTGGACCTAAGCAACCTGATTGGTCGAACAGTATGAATAAAACAAAAACAACAAGTCTATTAAATCCATGTACACTTCTGAACATCATGTATACCCTTTTCGCCACAGTATTCGATTCATCCTCCAGTATATAATAAACATTATTCCACGTCAATAGGTCTATATGACTAGTGACTATCGATCCATTATTCTCCGACTGTGACGAAATGGGCTCCGAAGGATTTTAATCAGCCGCACCCACAATATTTGCTGCACTAATATCTGCATATTCAGCTCCTGATGATACTTTCACTACCGGACTAGCTGCGATGCACTTTCCGGCATTCCACCATCGGCAGGTTTCGTCACTTCAACATATACCAGCCAAAAATCATTTTCGTCACATGAATTGACGAATTGCAGCTTGAATAAACGAAGCATACTGTGCAGTACATGTCCCTGCACTGCCTGGTGAGACACCTTCTGCCACGCCCTCCGTTGCTCTGTCTGAACCATACCCAGTCATGGCGGGCCGCCCCTGAATACCATTGTGTATCACCAGTACATCTAGGCTTCGGAATAATACACTGACCATGCATATTGCGTGATTCTACCTCCACACCATGGTAAATTGCGGCAGTGCTGCTTAAGAGATCATCCAAATCGATGATGATCCTCTTGGGGTGTATGAAACGACATGTGGTATTGTAAAGTCCATTTCAGGGGACGTCGTCACCGATTGTTTTCATGAGGCCTTGAATGTTTGTAATATTGTTTTTTCTTGGTGCTGCTGGGGATATATGAACCTCAATAAATGACATCTAGTGGTTGCGTCTGTCAGCACATGAGTGGTCGCCTGTGGAGCTGCTCGTTTACCATTCGATGCCTAGGAATTGGCCTTTCTGACCACCAATGCATCACTCTGAAGGTAGTAGTTGAACATCTGAGTACACTAATCACCGGTCTTATTCGAGGCATTAAAACAGTCCTTATTCTGGTTCCTGTGAGAGCTTTCTCTGATATCTGACCACCACTGTTCTAGCAATCCGTACCGTTGTATCTGCTCTCGGAAGTGCTGCATGAGATGGATTTTTGGACAGTTGAAATCGCAACCATCTTCAATGTATTTTGTTAGGACGTTGTTCTTTAGAGAGAAAAACAGAGGCTCTTTCGGTGAACTGAAGCGATGATGATTGTCCATCGAATGAAAGCTAGAACCAAGGTATGACCAGAGCTTCGAACCTGCGCTAAGCCTAATCTTGCCAAGCACACCCGCCGAGCCTCAACTTTAAAATGACCACCGATATCACTCGACACACCCACTCTCCTCAAAGATGCCGAGGAGGCCAAACAAGAACCATAACAGTGAAAAAGGTCTACCGCAGGTGTCAAACCGACATGCACGACTTTCCATATGGCACGAAGGCCGAAATCCTCCTTGGTACGAAGACCATGAAACCCAGTAGTAAAGTAAAAACCAAGATGGCACGAAGCCGAAAAACTCATCCATCCCTCTCAAAAGAACTCCTTTCCCTTGATAATCCCTTTAATGGCATCCTTGGCGATGTCGGCACTAATCTCAAGAGTTCCTTAGTCAGATTCGGATCGAAGGTAATAAGGACGTAGTTTATCGGTATGCCATCCTTTTAGTCGCAGTCCGGTGGCATCTACCAAATTAACCTTGCCTTTCTAGTAATATAGCAAATCCGGAACGGTCCTTTCCATCTGAAATCCCAGGGATGCCCAAAAGCATCGGCAATCTGGTAATTCTGTACAAGAACTAGATCTTCTACTTGATAAGTATGTTTGGCGATCCTTTTTCGTAGGCCTCAGCTCTCTGCTGCCAATAGTTGAGTGCTCTGTCAATACCTTCTTGTCTTATGCCGTCGATGCGTATTTCTCGGAGGCGGTGAAGTTGATCATGTTTTTTCTCGTTGTCGGTAACTTTTCCTGGAGCAATCAAATTGACGATTGGCGATCTAAGTTTGTACCCAAACAGCAGCACTGAAGGAGTTAAGCCAAAGTTGCCGTAAGGGACACGTGTGTTGTATGCAAACTGAGACTGGGCGACGACTGTGACCCAATCCTTCTTTTCGTCGACTACTTTTCGAATCGTAGATTTGCAGCTTTTGATGGATCTCTCGGCTTTTTCTTGCGATTTCGCGACTCCCAGAGCTCCAAATACCCATTTGATTCCATTATCTTCGGACCATTGCAGAACTTTCTCATTGGAAAAGTGCGTACCTCTGTCGGAATGAATGACTCTGGGATATCCGTACCTTATGCAATAGGCTTCCAAGGTCTTTTCTGTAGTTTGACCATCGGCTTTTCTCGTGGTAGCGATCTCCAACCATCCGGTGAAATTATCAATGATGTACAGACAGTATTCGAACCTCCTGCAAGGGTTATAGGGGCCAGAATAGTCAACTGTACTTATCTCGAACGGTTCAAGACAGATGAATGGCCTCAAGGGCTCAGTATGAACTGGTGCGAATGGTTTAGCTTTTTGACACCGGTCGCATGTGTTCGTATAGTTGTAGATATCGGACCTCATGGTTGGCCAGTAGTACCAGATGCTGACCTTGCGAAACGTCATCTCGGCTGCATAATGTCCTCCGCATGGATTATCGTGGAAAGCTTGCAAGATTTCAGGGATTTCCGAAGCCTTAGGAACCGGTTTAACTTCTCCGAACTTATTTTGGTGTACCAGTCGATCTTCGTCGTCCAGGAGGAACTCTTGAGATAGATGCCTAAGTGGCCTTCTCTCACCACGGGTTAGCTCTTCATTACATGATCCATTCTTCAAAAATCTGCGCAGATGCGTCCGCCATTCCCTCCAATGACTACTCATACTTCCCAAAGCCACCATACTTTCCCTACCAATCGGAATCTCCGCCGATCTTCTCATATAACCACCAGCGACTAGAGGTTCATAAGCCTGTGCTTGACTTATCGTAACCTCTTCCGAACTGACTTCAACCATCTTCTTTGCCATCGACTCCGCGGCGAATGCTTCCTCTTCCACTTCTTCCATCGATGGTGGTTTCTTTTTCTCCACCTCTTTAGTATTTGCCTTTTCAAGTTCTGTTTCGAACTCTAAATCTTCATTGACACAATATTCTTCCAGTTCGTATATTTTTCCATCTCCGATTTCATTCTTTTCTCCGATTTCATTCTCTTCTCTGATTTCATTCTCTTCTCTGATTTCATTCTCTTCTCTGATTTCATTCTCTTCTCCGATTTCATTCTCTTTTCCAATTTCTTTCTCTTTTCCAATTTCTTTCTCTTCCCCTATTTCATTCCCTTTGATTTTTTCCTCTTCGATTTCTTCCTTTTCCTTGAAATACGACCAATCTTCTACCATTACGCTTGCACATATCTTTAGATGTTTCTTCTCAATCTCAATCGCTTTCTTTGTTGGGTGGATTACCGCAGCGGAAGCAATCAATTTTTCTTTAGAAGGAACCAAATCCGTGGCCAGCCAGTGATGATCACCAACATACTTGTTTCCGTGGATGATGCCCAGTACTCCTGACAAAGTAGGAACCATCATGTAGTCGTGCCTGATGCTGATCATAGCATTAATCGATGCTAGGAACAGTTTCGACAAAAGTAATTCCGTGTTCAAGATGTTTTCTCCCAAGATATAAAGGACCTCTTTCGCCTTGACTCCTTGACCAAAGTCGAGTTCTGCGATAAGATACCCCTTCGTCGTAGTTTTTCCCGCTACTCCTTTGATGTTCAAGGTTCTGTCGTATTTGATTGACATGTCAGGATTGGCCTCCAAGATCTTCTGTGCTAGGCTTAAGGTTATTAGAGTAACTTCGGCTCCGCAGTCAACCAGAAGATCGTGAAGATAAAGTATTTCAACAAAGGCAGCCATCCGAATCGAGGGTCCATAACTTATAGCAGTATCAATGATTTGACGGGCTTCATCAATGGCTTGAGGAACGGCTTCTTCGAACAGGCTTTTGAAAAGTTCTTCTGGAGTTCCATGCCAGATGTCTCGGTGGCTGAGTCTTCGAACCGGAGATCGAGAGTTCTCCTCCGGCTCAGATTCTTCCTCTGGTGGAGTCCGAGAACGCACTTGTCGTCTAGGAGATCGTCTCGTAGGGGGGGCACCCTCCTCGGTTTCAATCGTAGGGTCTGGAAATAGATATTCGAGGATGCGCTTTCGTTAAGTTGGGGAACATTTGAGTAAGGAGATCAAGTTGATTGGTGGCTTCAAGGACTTCAGCCATTCTGTAGGATCCCAGACTCCGGGGAGATATCCGCGTTCGTCCGGTTCGGGGAATAACGTATCAGGATCGCTTCTTCGTGCGTTTGGACGAACTCCGGCAGGGTAATCTCATTGTTGTTTATGTTCTCGGGAAACTCTCCGGATAAATGTTTCTTTTGCAGGCTTTGTATCGACTTCGTTATTGTTTACCGTGGCTGTAAGTCCATTGATTGAATAGTCAAGACCAGGATACATGAAGGTGCACTCGTCATCAGACTCGGCCGCTGATCCTCGGGGTTCTGACGAAGAGGCTTTTTGAAGGATCTGCACTTCTCCTGTAAACCATCCTTTGCTCTTGGCTGACTCGAGTCGAGACTCGTATTTCTCATCCGCCGGAATTTCTTTTTGCTGCCTGAGACGTTCACGCTCATTCCAGTTTCGACGAGCTTCTGGACATGCACTGGTACTATGACCAAGCTCCCAGCAGTTCCAACATCTAAACGATCCGTTCGATTCTTCTTTAATTGGCTTATGATCCTTCTTTTTCGCGTCGTCTGAATTTGCCCATCTCTTTTGAGCTTCCAAGTTGAGGTTGGTAAGCTGTCTCTGCTCTTCTGATTACCGTTCTAATCTTGCACATTTATCTGCGAGCTTGCGATGCATCTTGGCTGACTTCTCAATGTCCATATCCTCGCGACGCCTGAGAATTGGATCCGGATTCCTGTGCGCTGCATCATACGCAATAAGTTTTTCCTGAGATCGCTTAATTCAAGATCTCGCCACTCCGGATCGGAATCCGTGAGCTTCTTTGCTATGGATAAGGGTACTCTCTCCATCAGCAGGATTTGATAGGCATACTTTTCTAAACGGGTTCTTCCCACGATTTTATCTATCTCGGTGATAAGCTCTTCAACTGTTTTGTCAGGGGAATACTTTATTGTTTGGATCTTATTGATGATCTGCGTAGACGTCTTGATTGTGGGAGTAAACTGAATCTCCAACTTGACTTTGAGCCTATCGTAAGTATCGACATCCGTAGGTTCTTGCTCGTCAAGCCAAGTTGATGAACCAATGAATGCCATCCCATCTTGACCTTTAGCCGGCGGATCAATTGGGTCGTGTAGTGCTGCAGAAGGACAGAGCAAAAAGATGTCGGGTGTGGTCTGCGGGTTAGCAGCCATCAACTGGTTTCTGGCTAATTCGAATTTCTTGAGGAATCCTTCAACGGGGGTGGTGCCTTCGTATTTCATTGTGTGAAGCATGCTGAGATACATAATCTCCTTTGGAACGGTGGCAGCTGCTTGAGCGGCCATGGTTTCGTTTTCTAATTCGGGTTCGGTATTGGGTTCTGTATTGGGTTCTGTATTGGGTTCTGTATTGGGTTCGGTATGGGGTTCTGTATTGGGTTCTGTAAGATCCTCGTCGCCGTCGTAGTTTTCTCCGTAGTGATACTGATAGTGGAGGTCATACTCGTTGAGTAGGACGTTGTTGTCGTCGAGGTATCTGAGAAGTTGTCGCTTATGTGCTCGGCACTCTCTCTCCCAAACTTCAACTTCATCTTCGTATGCGCTTGAGACCTCTTCGAACCAAGCCTCGCGGTCGTTGTTGTATTCGGCTTGTAGATCTGATGTGAAGATTCTCCGGTCTGGAGCTGTAGGCTTTGCCCTGAGTCGAGGAGATGTGAATGGTGCCGTTTCGAATGATTCTTCGGGGGTATTGACTAATGGTCGTTCATGGATGACCTCTTCCTCCTCTTCCGGGTCAGGAGTTGAAGTCTCGCTAAATCTGGGGGCGTCGAATATGTGCTGATCGCGACTGCCAATCAATGATCAACGTGATTCGCGCGATGGTGTATAATGTGATGGAGAGAATGCTCCGGGGATTGTCGAAGCCAAACGACGGAGTGAATCCTCTCTGTTAGGAAGTCGGACGATATGACTGTTGTTCGGGGTATTTCCTGGGATGTCTGGGTAGCTGACGAGTCCAAACCAACCTCTGTAGGCCTCTAGTAACTCGGCCCACTTCTCTCTTGGTAAATCTTGGTTATAAAGTCGTTCGAGTGCTATGGCGATAGCTTTCGTCGCAACTTTTTGGTCGGGGTAATTGATGAGGTGTTTGGAGGCGTGCTCTAAGTCGGTGTTCAAAAAGAAACCTTGCTTTCCGTCTCTTTGGAACTTGGTAACGATGTAGGCTGATCCTTCGAGGAGAAACTGTTCGAAGCTTCTAGGGGTAGCCACGATTGACTTTCTTTGACCGAGTGTAGCGACACCCGGCTGTCGGAGAGTGAAAGCTTAGCGAAGCTTGTCGGAACGATTGTGAAACGGACGGAAACGAAGGACGGAACGGACTTTCTTCGATCGAGTGTAGCGACACTCGACTGTCGGAAAGCGAAAGCTTAGCGAAGCTTGTCGGGAATGATTGCGAAACGGACGGAAACGAAGGACTGAACGGACAGAAATGAAAGACGGAGCGGTCTGCTTGTTCTCTCGGGATCCCTGCTGTGGTCACCAGTTTGTTAGGACGTTGTTTTTTAGAGACAAAAACAGAGGCTCTTTTCGGTGAACTGAAGCGATGATGATTGTCCATCAAATGCAAGGTAAAACTGAGATACGACCAGAGCTTCGAACCTGCGCTAAGCCTAATCATGCCAAGCACACCCGCCGAGCCTCAACTTTGAAATGACCACCCGATATCACTCGACACAGTATTGGGCCATTTCTGCATCTATAATATCTTTCCATGTGTCGTGAACACACTGTCAAAAGACTTCCGTGTACTTCATCTTTTCCACCGAATACAACTCGGCATCCCACTCGGCACACAATTCCGAATGTCTATCTTTGGCGTCTGTGGCTTGTTGTTTGCCATCCCTGAATTGTTGAAATACATCCCGCGAATCATTGAAGCGACGTAGAGCATCTTCCATAATAGCTAGCGTTTAATCATTGTGAGAGTCATACTGCCAATGGAAATAGAATTCAATCAGGGAGCCAGAGCACTCAACTGCATGGTCAAAAACACTACACTGAGGATGGCTTGGGTCCTGCAGAACATTTGGTACAATACCCACAAGACATCGTGTCATCGTCCGGATTTCTCCTCCATTCCAACGTGAAACCAGTTCATATGCACATCTTGGTTTTGTCATATCAAGGTTTGCAGGCACTGAGTGCCAACTATCGTTGAACTTATCAAGCCGCTTATGCTGCTGGAGCAATTGGTGAACCGATGTCAGAAGGTGCTTCAACATTCTAATTCGCATCGGATGGAGCAGATCAGGCTTAGCAAGATCGCTTGTGACGCAAAAGTGATACAATGAATTGTTGAAGCCTGGATTCACATCATGGTGTTTCAGTAGTATTAGCAAATTTTCCAAATTATGGGTCTGGGTCGGTTCTCGTTCCGAATCGCCCATGGAACCGAACCACCAAATAACAAGATGTTCCGACCTGGAACCAAACCGGACCCACTGGGTTGTGGCGGGTTTTTTCTCTAAAACTATCGCTCCAATTGAGTATTTGAGTTCTGTTTGGATCGCGACATGTTATATACGTAGATTATGCAGTTTTTGACGCTCTTTAACCTCCTGGTCTTCAATTTGGGATAAGTTTAGTCTTTGTTGAGTCACCGCGAAAAACAGTTGATTTTGGACGCATTTTCACAGCGACTCAACGAATACTAATTGTATCGTACATCAGAGACCGGGAGGTGAAAGAACATCAAAAATTAAATATTCTACGTATATAACATGTCGCGATACTATCAGAAATCAAATACTTAATTGGAGCAGAAAGGCTGTGATTATGAGGGGCAATGAAATATGCGGCTCTGCTGCAGGTAAAACCCGCCAAAACCCGTCAGGTTTTGGTTCGGTTCAAGGTTGGAACCGCTTGTGATTGAGCTGTTAGATTCGTTGGATGTTGCAGAACCGACCTTGGGCGGCAAGTATGATTGCGAACCGGACCGCAGCTGGGTAACACGGACCTGTTGCTGACAGTAATTTTGAGTTCAGCGATACTGAGCGATGTATTTCAATCCGAGAGCATAGGATACATATTATGATCCTGGAAATTATGTCACTTATGTCAGTGGGTTAGATTACCCATCTCCAACATTGGTCATTCGCACCAGTAGCATACACCATTCTTGATATTGTTAAGGTCATGGTTCTCGGGGTAATGGGCTATCCATGCAGCGAGTGTTGAATTACAATGCCTGCAGTTGCCATCGGCACAGCGGGCATGGAAGGTGCACGTCTCAAAATCAAGTAGGGGTTGCAACACATGCTGGAACACGCTCTGAGAGACCATCAGATTCGGCTCTGTCTGAGCATTTCTTGAATTGAGCGAGACATCACGTATCTTGATGGCAATATACAACAGTGCGATCAACAACACGCGGTGCATTGTGTGCTTCATCTGTGCAGCTGCTGATATGTTGCTGATCGTCATATATATCGGCCATGCCTTCTTGTCGCCAGAGAATTCCCTCAGGTGGTGTAAGGCCGGGTATGGGCCAGTATGGCTCTGTCCTCCAGAGTAGGAGTAGATACGGTTGGACACGAGAATATATGATGAAGTTATATCAATGTAAGGTAAGGTAATCGCTGGAGTGCAATTGCACTCCTATGAAGTGACTATATACTGGGCGGTTACTGGGCCCTCGGCCGGCCGCCATCACTTGGCCACCACAATTACAGGTGGGTGGCGTCAGACATGAATAGCATTGGCACCAGTGTGCCACCGGTGGATATTGTTGTCTACATCATTGTGAGCATTGTAAACGGCATAAGAAGAAAGCTTACCATCTTATCCCACCACCAGTCTCCAGTATGCATCTTGTGGTAAACACGGTGCCCAGAATCATTGAAGCAATGTTTCGAAGTATAAGTATGATGTTCCTCATATGCTGGCTTCTGGAGTAGCCATTTTGCACACTCTATAATATCACAGTGCCAAAACTGAATTGCATCTGGATGCTGTACACTCCATGCCATCTGCAAGGTAGCGTTCTTCCAGGAGCCACGGCCGAGTCAATCCTCCATTGACTTGATTTCTGTGGGGGTGGTAATTCAATATCGGAGAATCGTGCACACTCCGTGTAAGGCCGCAGTTGAGCTTCAGTATATCATTGATGACGCTTGCGGGAAGACGTTTCGATGACACCGGCTATGTGAAATTGTACTGCCCCTTACTGTCGAATGGATGGAATGGCTTGTGGAGGTATTGTTCAGCGTTGTGCTCATCATCAGGCGAATCATATGCGACAGGGGTTCCCGCCTCGGCATATGAGCAGTTTGGAATTGGGTTTGAGTCTAGTTCGGATGGTTCTGGGGAAGCAGACGTGTGCAACACAGGAAATGCGTCGCGATTGTCAACGTGGTTATGGTTAGAGTGAAAACCACTCTGAGAATTATGAATGTATTGATGCAAGTTTTTTCGAATGTGTTCATGTGGCTTAGAGTGTGTCTTTGCTTCAAGGCGTTGGGCATGATATCGAGAATGATTGCTGTCAATGTGTTTGTACAACCACAGGTCAGTCTTGTAAGGTTTCAAGCATACAGGACACAAACGATTCAAAGTTAGTATGGGAGCCATGATGCACGTGGTGTTGAACATGCTGAGAGCTGAATACAAAATATCTTGTGTATTGCCATGCATGGGTCATTGCCATCCAAGGGTCATTACCATGCAAGGGTAGTGGAATTAAGCGTACTGCGATGGAGGCTTTTCAAGGCAGAGATATCGTCCATAAAACATGTATTTCCAAGAGCATCACCTCCATTTGGTCCATTTGCAGTTCAGAGCGGACTTGAAAGTGTGCTTGGGCTCTAAATGCATTTGGCTGCAGTGTTCGTAAAGGTTCCAAATTACGGGTCCGGGCTGGGTCCGGTTCCGTATTGCCCATGGAACCGAAACGCCCAATCACAAGCTGACCCACCTGGTTTTGGCAGGTTTTTTCTCTAAAACTATCGCTCCAGTTAACTATTTGAGTTCTGATTGGATCGCGACATGTTATATACGTAGATTATGCAGTTTTTGATGCTGTTTCACCTCCCGCGCTTCGATTTGCGATACAATTTGTATTCATTGAGTCCCTGTAAAAAACAGTCGATTTTGGACGCATGATCGGCTTTATTTCATGACGACTCAACGAATACTCATCGTATGGCTAATCGGAAAGCGAGAGATGCAAGAGCATCAAAAACTGCATAATCTACGTATATATCATGTCACGATTCAATCAGAACTCAAATACTTAATTGGAGCAGAAAAGCTCTGATTATTGGGGCTGATGAAAAATGTGGCACTGCTACAGGTGAAATCCGCCAAAACCGGGTGGGTTTCGGTTCGGTTCTGGGTCGAAACAACTTGTGATTGGGCAGTTCGGTTCCTTGGCGGTTCAAGAACTGACCCGGGGCGATGGGTTCAGGTCCGAACCGGACCATGGCCAGGTAACCCGGACCCGTTGCTAACACTACCTGGCTGCAACCGCATTTGGGCTTCCAGTGCACTTGAATGGCGAAACTCTGGCAAAAACATACGATATCACTTGTTTTTTTGTGCCAGGACATGTTAAAAATAGTTGCTTAATTCTCTATACAATCTATGCAGAAATCTATGGTCTATATACGGCTTGACATACAGTCTGAAACTCTTGTGCTTACGCATCGTAAGTAAGCCACGAACCTCATACAAGCCATGAACCTCATACAAGGTCGGAAACAGTAGACGAAACATATATGCAACACTTCCCCCTCTTGCTACACATCATGGAGCAAGAAACAAAAAACAAAGGTAAAACAACCATACGTGCGGTGATCCCCATAGCAGCCTCCTTAAAACCCTGCGAAATGTTCAGGGAAAGAGTACCACCGTAGCCTGAGCATGGCCATCCCTAAAGAAACAAAGAAATCCATCGCTTCCAACCTTAAATTGACCTCAAATCCACTGAAATCGTTGATTACCACAATCCCATGGCCTTGGTGAACTTTTCGAAGTTTTATGCCTTCATGATTCTGTGGCTTCGTGGCGTCATTGCATCGTATCTTCGTCCTTGTTCGTGCGTTCGTGCGTTCATTTGTTCATGCCTTCGTGTTCGTGTATTTGATCTGATTCTTGCCGCTGTTAATCTCTTGGTTCATGATACTTTCTCTCTGTGATACACTTTGTCCAAGGCTTTATGGTTTCAGTGACAATGTGAGTGGTTGGTTGTCGTAGTAGATCGGTAGCGGAGCGGTGTTATCGTGGACGTCGCAATCGGTGCGGTCAGTGCCATTGATATCTCTGTTCAGAAAGTGGTAGCGATCGGTGCTCTCGCTGGCTCATTCGGAGCGTGTATCTAATAAGGTGATCGTCGTTTCTAGATTCGAGTGTAGATGGTATCGAAGGGCTCACATTGCTTGGTGATCTTTTGATGCGTTCGTTTCTGATGCTTTCGTTTTTGATGCTTTCGTTATCTGGATTCTTCTTCCACCAATCCTCGGTGTGGACTTATATGGTGCTCAGTGGGGTTATTTTTGATGGTGAGGAAGTGATGTGTGAGACGAGGATCGTGATCTTGAACATGTTCGAGATGTTGCTATCCTTGTACCATCGTAGCTGTACTTGTTTCAGGCCATAAGGGCATACTAAAGTCTTGAGTGTGGTGATTGTGGGTGTGTAGATGACTTCTGGCAGTGCCATATTGATATCGCTGTCATTGATCTAGAAACGTGGTGACTATATCCAAATGATTGATACTCCATCCACATCTCTCAACTTGAGAGATGAGATGTCGAATGTAGTTAGCTTATCACCAGGAGCATGATTGTACGGAAGTCGATTCGTTCGTAGCCTTTGATTACTAGACATGCATTGTGGCCAATGGGCTTTGTCGAGAAGGATGGGCATATTCCTCCTCTGGCGCTCTCGTTGTGCGAATTTCATAGCTTTCGCGTATGATTGATGTAGATGCAAGTGCTGATGCAGTTGACGTTTCCGCGGAGGCTTCGGCGTTTCCTTGAGTTCTCGTGACTTGACTCATGGCCACTGGTGGTTGTAGCTGCGATCGTTTGACTTCGTCATGACCGCTGGTTTGCGATGCACTGTCTGTGAATCTCGACGGAGATGTCGATTGTGTCTAATTCCTTGTCTATCATTTGCGAGTAGTGAGAGCGTCTACATCCTTGTTAGGAGATTTCTATGTATGTGATCTCGAACCTGTTCCTGTAAGGAGTCTGTAATGCTGATGATCATCGCTTCTGTCTTGACGTCTTAGTCATGACCGCTGCTTAGCGGTGTTGAGTGTTCTCAAAACCTGTGCTTGCAGGGAGACTTCGATTCTGTGGAGCATCAGTTCTGTATTTACTATTTCTCGACGTTGGCTGCCGTCTGCTGAAAGTGTTTGCTTCCTGGTCAGGAGTTGAGAGTGGAGAAGGTGTTATTGAGCAGGATCAATGTGCTTTCTTCCTCCATGGCTATTTTCCAGTGATCTCGTTGAGGGCTTTCCATAGCTTGACTTTTTGTGACACGACTCGCTATTGGCGGAGCTGGAGCTGGAGCTTGAGATGCTGGCGGTACTTGGTTTGATTTCTTGATTGCTGCCGAACGCCAGGCAGTCTGATCTTTTCTGCCAAGGCGCCGGCTGTGGGCGATGTTTTCTGCGTCTGCTGCCGAACGCTGCGCAGTCTGATCCTCACGGCGGAGGGGCCGTCTGTGGGCGATGTTTTCTGCGTCTGCTGCCGAACGCTGGGCTGTCTGATCCTCACGGCGGAGGCGCTGTCTGTGAGCAATGTTTTCTGCCTCTGCTGCTGAACGCTGGGCAGTCGGATCCTGACGGCGGAGGCGCCGGCTGTGGGTGATGTTTTCTGCTTCCTTGTCAGGAGCGTCATGATGACTTATATTTAATCTCGAACCTGTGCTTGCAAGGAGCCATCGATGCTGAAGAGAATCGGAAATGTCATCAGTACAGCCATGAGCACCACTTCCGTGGCTTTCACCCGTTCCACTGGTATTATCTGTGATACGGCCAGGGAGGAAGTCATCCCCACCCGCTTGGTAATTCTCTGTTGGCTATGCTTGCAGGGAGCCTTCGACGCTGAAGAGCGTCTGATATCTCATCAGTACGGCCATGAGCACCGCTTCCGCGGCCTTCACCCGTTCCACTGGTATTATCTGCGATACGGCCATGAAGGAACCCATCTCCATTGTCCAATTCTTCAACATATTCTGTTTCTTGAAGGAGCTCAAGGATGTCATCTTCGTTTCCTTGTTGGTATGAAACGTGCGCGTTGCGATTTTCGTCAAAGATGACGTCCGACTATGCTTTGACTGCCTTAAACTCGGGGTCCCATATTCTTCAGACAGTAGTCGAATTATGAGTATAACCAACCATCATACAGGGCTTGGATTTTGGACTGAATTTGCCTCGGAGTTGTGATTCAGGAATGAGTCTGCTGACATAGCATCCGAATCGCCGTGGGTAGGCTTGCCAAATACATGCATCTCGTATGCCATTTCGTTGGGTACTTTGTAGCCGTCGTAGTCTTCTCGCTTCGCTAAGCCTTCGTTTGGAGATCTTTGATGGAGGTAAACTGCTGTGTTTACTGCTTCTCCCCAGAATTCGATGGGTGCTTGAGAGTCGATTATCATTGCATGGGCTTTCTCTGTGATTGTCTTGATCATCCGTTCAGCAACACCATTTTCATGGTGAGAATATGGACGACATGGTTCGTATGTTATGCCGCGCAATGCCAGCACCAATCAGAATATCTTGTTGTCGTATGTGGAGCGAAGACCGTCGTATCTCGTATTTTTGGTGTGTGTGCAGCGAAGGTTATCGCTTTCGTATGTGCGAAGATCATCGTCTTTTGAACGTGAGTGTCTGGCAAAGTCCATTGCAGAAGTCCATCTGTAGTGTTGTGGTTTAGGAATGTCTCGATGCTTCGAACCGCCGTATGTATTGTAGTGGAGTTTTATGATATCTTGTGTCCGTTTTCGTCGAGGGTGGCCTTGCAGCCCTTTGCCAAATACGTTGAGCATACCGTATGGCGTCTCATATGGCGCTTGGTAGCCATCGCGGTCATTGTGGTGTTCTTGGAGGAACGACAGTGATAAGTCCCCTGGCATGGAGCGGGCCTCGTGAGCCAGATGCCGTGGAATATGCACTTGCAAGTGCGCCGTCTTTCAATCTCTTTCTTCTCATTCTCTTGTCTCTCTTTCTCTTTTCTCTCATTCTCTTTTCCCTTTCTTGGTGGGCGATGACGATGTCGGTGATGTGAGTGCCTCTGACATGAATGCTCTTTCGGCAGCGATGATTGGTGGTGATGGCGGTGACGATATGGAGCATTTTACCACTCCCAAATGTGGCCATGTATCCGGCCGAATCTATTTGGTTTATTGTGAGGAGAGATGGTCGAATCGTAGGTATGTATAGGGCATCGACTTGTTAACCCTGTGGGATGTCGACTGTGATAGTTTGCGGTTACTGTGTTATTGTATTTCCGAGTTCAATGAGCATTGGAGATCATAGTTTCACGATCGACTAGCCAAAGAAGTTCGCGATTACTGGCTGGCTTTCTTAACTGTAGTATACTGCTCTTGAACTTGTTTGTAGTGAATGCAATTAGCCTTGAAGTGACTAGAGAGTCCATAGTGGTAGCATGTCCGCTTGATATTTCCTCCCATTCTAGGGTTACCGTTTTCCGCTATGAGCTTGTTTTCTCTTTCGGCTTTCTTCGGTTGTATCACTATCTGATTTGCAATAGGTGCACCGGTGTTTCATTTGTCGTCCGTCTCCTCATCCGTCTCCTCATCCGTCTCTTTGTCCATCTTTTCCGTATCCGCCACAGCGAGGGCTTTGGCGGTGACTGCTGTTTCCAACTTGTGAGTAGAGTGCTAATTCGATAAATGTATATCCGATGTCTTTAGTATATGTCGCCGACTTGACGTCCAGTTTCGGATGGTCCATGACTATAGCGGTCTCGGTAGACATGGTGACGGTGTGAGTTTCAATGTGAGGGTTAGGGTTGTGCAGGCTCTCGTAGTTCGTGAGATATAAATAGAATAGTAGAGTAGAACTTTAAATGATAGCGACCGCCGGGCTCATAACCTGTTGTAAATAGTTGCCTAATTCTCTATACAATCTATGCAGAAATCTATGGTCTATATACGGCTTGACATACAGTCTGAAACTCTTGTGCTTACACATTGTATGTAAGCCACGAACCTCATACAAGCCATGAACCTCATACAAGGTCGGAAACAGTAGATGAAACATATATGCAACAGGACATGTATTCCTTAGACAATTACCTCGATCTAGTGCACTTGCAGTTCAAGGCCGGTTTGATCATATGGTTGGGCTGTATCTGCACTTGGCTGCAAGTGCATTTGGGCTGCTAGTGCACTTGACTGGGCGAACCTTGGGCGAAAACATGCGATATCACTCATTTGATGTGCCATGACTCGTCTTCAGAGTTCATGACACCACAGCACCAAGTGAAACCGGTGTGCCCATAGGTCTATGCACCGTCAGAAATGACGGTGACACATCTCTCTCACTAAATCACAGGTCCCGACTAGTGATAGCAACGGTTCCAAATTACGGGTCCGGGTCGGTTCCGGTTCCGGAACCGCCAAGGAACCGAACCGCCCAATCACAAGCGGTTCCAAACCCGGACCGGAGCTCCGGTTCTGGTTCTGGAACCGCCAAGGAATCGAACCGCCCAATCACAAGCGGTTCCGACCCGGAACCGAACCGAACCCGCCGGGTTTTGGCGGGTTTCTTCTCTAAAACTATCACTGCAATTAAGTATTTGAGTTCTGATTGGATCGCGACATGTTATATACGTAGATTATGCAGTTTTTGACGCTCTTTCACCTCCCGCTCTCCGATTTGCGATACAATTAGTATTCGTTGAGTCGCGGTGAAATAAAGCCAAAAATGCGGCCAAAATCGACTGTTTTTCGCAGCGATTCAGCGAATACTAATTGTATCGCAAATCGGAGAGCGGGAGGTGAAAGAGCGTCAAAAACTGCATAATCTACGTATATAACATGTCGCGATCCAATCAGAACTCAAATACTTAATTGGAGCAGAAAATATGGCATTATTGGGGCCGATGAAAAATGAGGCTCTGCTGCAGGTGAAACCCGCCAAAACCCGGCGGGTTTCGGTTCGGTTCCGGGTTGGAACCGCTTGTGATTGGGCGGTTCGGTTCCTTGGCGGTTCCAGAACCGACCCGGGCGCACGGTTCCGGTTCCAACCCGGACTGCGGCCGGGTAACCCGGAACCGTTGTTAACACTAGTCCCGACTGTTAATGAATCCGCACTGCATCATTATATTGCAACTTGATGTCACAGCCGTACGGTAGGGACTCAAACTGGCACATTTTGACGCTTTGACCCAACAATCACTTGGCAAGACTCTAGGAGTGTTTCAAATGGCTCTCAGAGTCAAATAAAACGTGCTGAGCACGATTCAGGCTGGAAGAGAAGTGCCGTTTGAAATTCACAACCAGGAACCCTCCTTCTCGAGTACGACGTTTGATATCACGGACGTTTTAGCCTGCGGGCCGCTCCCACGATCCTATCACCTTGGATGGTTCACTTTGCACAGTTGACACAGTGCTGCATACTCCCTCCTGTTCGATTCGTTTCGATCTTCTCCATCTACTCCATCTTCACCTATATACTCGGAATATTGTTTTTAGACACATTTACCCTAAACCTGATTCACCCCTGATAAACTTGATAAAGTGCAAAACATTATGATGCCACCCAAAAAGATCCATTTCACCCCCTCCAAAACTGATGCTCTTGAGGATATTCTACTTCTGGATGGTGTCGTGAAACAGTTCTCGGCCGAGCACATTCGGGGCCTTATTTGGATGTATGCCATGCACGGTTGCAATGATGATGGTGCAATTAACTTCCTGTATGATATCCTTTTCATGGACCCAGTGACTACAAGGTACTTTAGACAGTTTCAGGGAATGTGGAAGCAGCGGGCATCAACACTACCACGACTCATCGAATGGTGGAGCGTGTTCCAGGCGTTTCTCTTGGACTGTTTCGACAAAACTCAGGTCCAGATGAATCGGTACCACCAAGAACACCCACCCCTACCTACCGACTTCGACTCCAACACCAACTCCGACTGCTGCTACGACGACTGCAAACATGGCAAAGCCCAGCCGAAGAAAGGCAGCTGGTATCCTGCGAAACCGAAGTTGAATACACCATCCCACAACCATGCAATGCCACCTACCATTGTTGGCAATGTCCCTGAGAAGAAAGGAAAACTTGACAACATTTGGACAGATGCCATCCCTACCACCCCACACCTAACGTACACCTACAGTGTCGGCATCATTGACCCTGACAGCTACCCAGAAAGCTACCTCCGTTGGGACGACATCTTCGTGCACCACAGTGCCAACGGATGGCATCTCACACAAGTTGTGAATCCCACTGCAGAGACGTTACAACGTGCAGTGGGTCGCCTATGTCTCGCCATGGATGTCAATTGTATTCTTGAGTGTCTGGTCATGCAGGGCGAAACCTCTCTGCGGCCATGTGATGCAATTCGACTGAATAGCAACGACTCCATGGCCACCTTCCGCTCTCTCACAGCTTACAACCCTCTCATCATTATGGCTGTTCAGAACGCAATGGCAGTCACACCTCCTAGTATTGCAAGGGCTACTCCACGAACACCACTACCACAACCTCAACCATTTCTGCCTCGATCAATTTGTGCCTCCGAACCAACCAATTGCCCGACCTGTGCTGCCTGGTTCATCGCAATATACCACTCAGCAAAGACAAAACCACAGGTTACTGCCACTCGCCACGTCTAGTTTGCCCCTCACCAGGACGTGTCCACTGCGCTGCTTGGACAGGAGTCGTCATCAGTGCTGGAGAAATCAATGAATGACCCAGTAGTTGCACAATTAAGGAACGAGAGATCACAAGAGATGCAGTGGGGGATAAGGTCGGTAATAGCGGGGGTGTTGATAGAGCGTGAGGTAATGTATAACGATGCGCCAGGGTCGCAGAGTGTCAAGCCGTTGGGGTCGGTAGCAATTGGCACGAACCAAGATGCCAATCCCTGAATGAGCTTTACACAGCCCGAGGCATTGAGTTTAACTCCACCTGGAGGTATTTTGGACTCATTATTTCCGGTACGTCTAATAGTGCTGTGAATGACGAGCATACTGACACACATGTTAGGTTTGTGTTTGGCCCGGGTGGAGTCGTTTTTTGCATTTTACAGAGTTGTTTTTAGTTTGATTTGGGTTTTCTTAGAATTATTGTCTTTGATTTCATGGCCGGAGGATGCTAGTGTTTGATTCACTCTTTCAGTACGTCTCTTATCTTTCAAGCAATTGACTAGCAAGCTAACGACGCGTCAGGGGATTTGATTTTTGGCGTTGGTTTTCCAATATTGAGCGTTGTATTTTGGCTATCGAGGATTGTATTTCCATCTGCAGGTGTCACTTATAATTATTTTAGATTCTACGTGACATTTTCGTGACAAGCTAATACAATTTGGCGTGAATCAGCCTCTTTATGAGACCACTGTTTCACAGCGACATGTCGGCCCTTTTCCACACAGCTTTAACCATCATCTGTACGATGAAGTCAAATTCGCAACTCCATCCACTCTCCCTGGTTTTCTACCAGTTCTGCTTTCAGATAAAAACTCTAACAACAAAGCTACTGCACAAGGCTACATCCTCAATTACAAAAGCAGCACCGGCCACTCCTAGAGTTGTGTCCTGTAAGGCTGTACCTCCATGTATGGCCTCGTATAAGGAAGTAAGAGTAGATATGGTTGCAAACGTGGAATTGTGAATATAGTAGAATAGTAACTTAGTAAGATTATCACTAGAGTGCAATTGCACTCCTACAAAGTAACTATATACTGAGTGGTTACCAGGCCGCCGCCATTATATCTCCCCTATGCCATGTATGGCAAACGGTAAAAAGAGGATATTCACATTGCAGGCTGACAGGCAGAAGCGACAGTGGACGAATGCTACAGCTTCACGTATTGAAGGTTCGACTACTCTGATCACGTCGGCATCTACACCCATTGCAGCCCTGCAGCTGACTCTGCCCCCGCCGAATGCAGCCTCCATTTCGATATCGCCATCACCTAGTGTCAATTTCATCGGTATTCGTTCAGTGAGGAACCTTGGTCATCTCCGTAGTCCACACCCATCATCTTCGGCTTCACAACTCATTACATCATCTCCACCAAATACACCGTCGACAATATCAGTCAAGAACACATGATATGGGAGTCGAACTCTCCTTGCACCAGGTGACCTTCGGGTTACTACTGTACTGGAGACAATGCATTGCATGATCGCGAAACAACTCTTGAGAGAAAAAACATTTCCAACTGAAGCTGAGCTAATGCTGGTAGCTTATTCAATTTCGAGAGTGGTAGATACCGACTAACATCGTTTCTTCACAAAGTTAGTAGAGTATTGCTGGCCCAAGGGATGCAGGCAGGAAGGAGTTAATATTAGCTTCCCAGGATGTCAGCAGCAGTGTCTCAAGATAGTTCAGTATCCCCTAGAATTGCATTCTCATTGACTAACTGGCCCTATGTCAGATCAAACACAATTGGGATGCAGTCCAATTGCGTCTGATCGAGAAGGCCCCAGATCTTGTAGGGAAACTATACAACTTGCATCATTTCGCAGACAACAATGAGCGCCTCATACACATTGACTATCTTCTTTCGGATGATACATTCACTGTGCGGCAATGCGATCGTACGAACGAACCTACAGTGAGACCTGCCAACCATTCTCAGCATCACTCACACCACCAGAAAGGAGCTAGCTACTTTCCTGCCAAGGAGATTCCACGATTTCTATACCTCCATTTCTTCCAACGCATACTTGAACTCGGCAGGCCTTTGGAGGGCTTCCATGATTGGATTTGGCAACAGACACCCCCAGCACGGATTGTGTTAACATGTACGGCATTGCATGACGTATTCACAGAGTGTCAAAGAAATGAAGGTTCAGCTCCGACATAGGTTGATAGCAATGACTTCGAGCTCTGGCGGAAAACGCCCAAGTGGGAGTACTACTTCAATCAAGATAATGACGGCGGTATGTATGGCCTGTACAATGCATGCAATTGCTCTAACATATTGCAGAGACTTACACCAATCTCATGAATAGTTGGAATGATCTCCCATCTCCTTTAAGACAGAAGGTAATCAAGTCCATACGGGTGGCTCTCAACAACCTTATTCTACATGAGAATGGATCAAATAATACGCCTGCAGTTGCTACCAAACCTCATTGGGTGGTGTTAAACAAGACTGCGATGGATGCCCTGATGATGGAGCCAGACATTGAGACTCTGATCATTTCAGCGATCCGCATCCCCAATGCTAAAGATTTGTCTTTCAATGATGAGGATATGGTTGACACTAGCAACAATGATAATTTCAACAAGCATTATGACATACACTGTGCCAGGAATCGTGCCCAGCGACATCGTGGCCTCCAGCTGGATGATGATCAGGTCGACAAGGAGGGGGTGGCGGACCAGGACGAGGATGAGGATGTGGATGAGGATGAGGATGAGCACATATACATGGACGTAGAGTCGGAATTGGTGGAAGACTGCGAAGGAGAGAGCATTTTAGAGAATGTGCTTCATGCGGGCTGCAACATGTAGGATGGCATTTGGAACGGGAAACTGTATCTATTAGGCTGTAATATCGAACATCATGCACAGTAACGTGACTGTACTGTATATGTCGCATGACCTGTGAGTGCAATTCAAGTCATCGTATAAATGACGCATGCAGTGAACAGTGTGTTATGTCCAGGTATACATTGCATTCAGGCGTTGTATGTGTAGAATTGTGGATCAACAGGTGTGCACACCATCTAACTGGGTCGGTAAGAGATACTGCATCATTCACAGAGATACTGTGTCAGTAAGAAATGAGTGCACTGCATGGCTGCGTTAGTAAGAAATACTATGTCAGGAGGGGTCAACGCAACCCCCGGGGTCCTGTATACGTATGTGCAGTGTCATGCCTCGTCGAGGCTCAACAGGTTGCGATTCAAGCACCTGATGCGCCCCAGACCAATGTATGTCCTGTGCTCGACTTGGTTTTTTTCCTGATGCATTTATCTTGCCACAATAGTAGTTCATTACAATTGTTTCATCTCCAAGTCGGCCTTGCTAGCCTTTGATATGTGTGGACACTGCTCTGGTTGTTGCTCATGTAATAGGATGGCCCCAAGTCAATGACCCAGGTTACTACAGTTGATGTGCTTGCTACTACGGTATGGGGTTTGGATAGTCCGAACAGATCTCAGTCTCCCACAGTCACCATGTAAGCTGTGGTGCATTTGGTTGTTTCCAGATTTCACTGCTTTTTCATTTCCTCAGCTCATTTCTTGTGATAGCAGTCCATCACAATGTAGCCAAATAGTGTGCAGCAGTAGCAGGCACTCATGTGATCATCATGACTTTGTTTGTGCATACAACAGTCCATCATCGAATGGTTGTTCACTTTGCAGTTAGTGCTGTAAGTTCTGTTGTGGCTGCAGTTGTCGTTGGATTGTTTTGCCCCATGGCATTGGCCGTTGCCATTGCCAGGGGTAGTGTTAGCAACGGGTCCGGGTTACCCGGCCGCGGTCCGGTTCGGAACCGGACCCGCAGCCCCGGGTCGGTTCTGGAACCGCCAAGAAACCCAACCGCCCAATCACAAACGGTTAAAAACCGGAACCGCACCGAAACCCGCCGGGTTTTGGCGGGTTTTCCCTGCAGCAGAGCCTCATTTTTCATCAGCCCCAATAATCACAGCTTTTCTGCTTCAATTAAGTATTTGAGTTCTGATTGGATCGCGACATGTTATATACGTATATTATGCAGTTTTTGACGCTCTTTCACGTCCCGGTTTCCGATTTGCGATACAATTAGTATTCGTTGAGTCGCGGTGAAATAAAGCCGAAAATACGTCTAAAATCGACTGTTTTTCGCAGCGACTCAACGAATACTAATCGTATCGCACATCGGAGACCGGGACGTGAAAGAGCGTCAAAAACTGCATAATCTACGTATATGACATGTCGCGATCCAATCAGAACTCAAATACTTAATTGGAGCGATAGTTTTTGAGAAGAAACCCGCCAAAACCCGGCGGGTCCGGGTCGGTTCCGTTTCCGAACCGCCCATGGAACCGAACCGCCCAATCACAAGCGGTTCCGAACCGGAACTGACCCGCACCCGTAATTTGGAACCGTTGCTAACACTAGCCATGAGCTTCTTTCTGGGTGAGCTGAGCCGTTCCGGGAGGTTTTAGCAGAGATTTTGTCTATGACAGCAATACCAGTAGCAGCTGCCTTGATCAAATGAGTGGATTCATGTCCTGGGAAGGAGTCTAAGATATAATGCGGAGAATCCTTCCAGCATTGAGTAATTTCAATTGTAGTGTTGAATTCGTCAGGTAGAGCAGTATAATTTATTGTCATAAAGACTTAGTGAAAGATGGCGTTTGTATGTCTGCTAGTTGGGTGTGCCAGTTCTTCAGGCAAGTGAAGTATCGGTCTATGGGATTGCCTGCAATTGGTCGGCAGTTGTGGAACATCATCCTAACTTCGGTGCACCTGATTCATGAGTGCACTGTGTTAAAATGAGTCTTGAGTGTATCTCATATGGTCTGGGAATCCCAGATTCATTTACTATATGGACTTACTAGGTCAGAGCAGGAGAGTGATAGTAGGCACACAGACTTCAAGCTATGTTTTCAGAAATCGGTGCGGGCTGTAACTATGCCCTCGGTATTGCCAGAGGGTGTTGCTTCAGTGCCGTTGACAATATCCCAAGCATCGTAGGTGTTTGGGAGAATTTTGAAAATCACTTTCTATTGGTCATACCGTATTGTACCAGGAAACTGTAGAGTGAGACGTGGCCAATCAATTTGCTTACGTCCATGTCTCAGTTTGACCCAAGCAACCTGATTGGCCAAGTCGATGGCCGGGTAACTGGGACGGATAGGGAATGCACGATGGCAACTGCAAATAGACTATTGTTATTTCATACTATTACATTGGTAGCAACACTTGCCAATTGGTTTCTCCTGTACCTTATACGTGCCTGAGCCCAATTTCGATTAGAGGTGCAGTAGTGAAACGATCACAGACGACATTCGACGGCGAAAAAGAGCAATTTCGCACATCCAAACACCATAACAACCACAAAGACGATGCCCGCAGCCGCGCCCCGTAACCCTGCTGGAGGTCGAAAGGACGATGGTTCAGAAGTGGCGTGTATGGTTTATGCTCCCAGGGCTAGTGGCGTCTTCCCAGATGCACGGCCCGAGGGGTTCAGTGTTCTCGAACAGCGGACCGATGACGTCCGAGCGCACCAAGCAGAGATCATTAATCACCCGCCGGTAATCACGCAGAAGGACATCCCCGATGATATCGCCAATTTGTTCCATGCCGTGGAGGATGAGTACCGAGAACAAGTCAATGATCTGATCCGAATGTTCGAGGATGCCGATCGGGAACGGGATGCAAACGCCGATGAACTTGTCGATTTAGAGAAGCATTTATCTGTCAAGCTAGAGGCCCTCGTGGCGAAACAGACGGAGTGCGACAGATTGGTGAAACAACCCTCCGACACAAAAGACAAAGAGGAGGCACCCCTGGTCGACGATGGAATCGCAAAGGAAATTGCGAAGCTGAAACGAGAGGTCACCGCCAACTACACACTCAATCAGACGATGCAAGCCAAACTGGGCGCAGCCTTACAGGAAGTAGAAGCAACCAAGAAAGTAATGGCAACCGCTGAAGACGAGAGAGACATGACCAGTGAAAAGATGGAGTCGGTCATGGTGGAACTGAATGCTACAAACCAGGCCTCAATTCGAGTGAAGGCTACCTCTGCACCCGTCAGCACTATCCAAACCAACAACCAGGTGTGGAACGTCAAAACGACGGGATTGCCGACTTAAGATGGTACCAGAACTCTACATGCCGTCACAGCTTTCTTATCGACTCTGCACCGCCAATTCTGACCTCGTGCCCTGGAGTTAGGCTTGATGGACGAGTGTGGAATCCCGTTAACCAACGGTTCGGCCGCCGCGCCACTGTTTCAGTTTCGCGACAAAGCTGCAGTTTGGGCCAACCACCGATTTCTGGTATACGCAAACGCAGGCGTAACATGGGAAGACTTCCCAACCGCAGTCGAAGAGGCCTTCATCCCCCCCGACACTGTGACCAGGCTGAAACGCGATTGGGAGGCACTTCGAATTACAGGTGGCGAGCGCATGTCCGCTTTCAATGAACGTTTCCGAGTGCTTCGACACCAGTTGGAACCCCACGCGCCACTCTCCGACCAACGCCTTCGCGACTCATACAAGTTCAAACTTGAGAGCAACCCAGAAGCGTCCAAGGCTTTGATTGAGAGATTTGGAAATCAGTCTACAGTGTCGCTCAACGACGTTATGGATTACGTCTCTTGTGTGGACGCCATGCTTAACTCCAAGAAGCAACCGCTGTCGACAACACTTAAGAAAATGGAAGGCAAACAAAGAGAAGAAGGCGGCAGCAGCGGCGGCGGTGGCAATAATGACCAGAGTTGTTACGCATGTGGGGAAGCAGGCCACCCTGCCCAGACATGCCCAAACAAGGAGAAGGTCCTGGCAGCATGGAGAGAAAAGACACTAGCCAATGATGAGAAGGGCTCTGATGAGAAACAGAAGGAGAGAGCAGACAGGCAGAGCGGTTCCCGTGGTGGTCGCAAAAAGGCGGCAACGGAGGCGAAGGTGGAGGAAAACAACAGAGCCTCCATTTGACCCAGGAAGCCCCTGCAGAAGGTAATGATGCCAAGGAGCCCAGAGTGCAAGAATTGTCCGATGACAGTGATGATGGTTCGGATGACTCGAGCTCGGGAAATGGCAACGGAAGCGATTAGCTGCGAATCCACTTCCTAAAGCTAAAACTGCTAGTCCTGTATCTACAATGAAAATGTTTACGCGTTATCACCATCTCTGAGTCAGTGATAATGATACCTTAGATCTTCTCCGTTTTGACGGAAAGCTTCGGTACAAAAATAATAACGACACATACAGTAGTTTAGTAGCCAAAACAGCCAAAGACGATAGGGCATCGAAGAATTATGTAAAAAGAGAGACTGTGGAAAAGTTAAAAAAGAAAGGTGCGGTGTTAGGAGAGAGAGACGGCGGCTGGATGATTGTAGAGACGGCGAATGACAAGGTAGAAGATGGCATTGAGAGATGGCATCAGGTGCGCCTGAAACTCAAACTGGGAAACGATGGCTATGCATATATGGGGTGGTTCACAGTGTACGACATAATGGGGTTCGACATCATTCTCGGGAAGCGCTGGGTGCTCGATATGAATGGAATATATCATATCGATTACCGAACAAACGAAATGTGGATAACTCAAGGCGACAGGAACACAGAGAAAAGGCTGCACGATTCCACTACCTTCGTGGCCTTTGGCCAGACAGCGAACCATGCAACGACACCATCAAGGAAGCAGCCCGCACCATGGGTATCGAAATTATTGGCAAGAAACATCTCCGTCGCACGACCCATCGACATTTGGCCAGGGCATTCATGGTTCGGGTACGATACGACACCCCGGAGCCTGCGCAGCCACCAGATACATTTCAGAGCATGCTTCGCGATTTTGAGACATGTGGTTTATTCGCAGAGCTGATGTACGAGAGCACCTGGAGTAAACCATAATTCAAAATCAACATATCGCCAGCAGATGATGAAAAAGTGCCATACCGGCCTCCATACCGATAATCTCCTAAAGAAGATGCGGAGCTAGAATGTCAACTGGATAAAGCTATACGCTATGGTTGGATATGGCCGAGTAACAGCCATTATGGCTCCCCCGTCCTATTCATGCATAAGAAAGATGATGGATTACGCATGTGCATTCACTACCGTGCAGTTAACCACTTAACCAGGAAGGACCGATACCCATTACATCACATTGAAGAGCTTGTCCAACCATTGGGAGGTTCGTCCTGCTTCTCGAAGATAGATCTAGCCTCGGGTTATCATCAAATTTGAATATGTGCCGCCGATCGTCAAAAAACAGCATTCTCAACCAAATATGGGCTGTACGAATGGACGGTGCTTCCTTTTGGACTCGCCAACGCACCTAGTCAATTTATGCGAGTCATGAACCGCCTACTCGCTTCCAACCCTGAGCCACGTAAATTTGTGGCTGTTTACCTTGACGACGTAATCATCCATAGTTCCACGAGAGAGGAGCATCTGGATCACGTACAGACAGTACTACAACTTTTGCAGAAAACCGGCCTGAAATTGAAGAAGTCCAAATGCGAATGGTTTCACGATGAGATTGAATTTTGCAGCTTTCAGATCGACCAAGAAGGAGTGCATACATCGCAGTCAAAGACGAGAGCAGTATCTGGATGGCCTCGCTCTCGGAACATGAAAGAAGTTCGGGGCTTTCTCAGTCTGACGGGCTATTACCGCCGGTTCATATGGCACTATGCTCACATCGCCTGGCCATTATATCGTATGTGCAAAATGGGTAGGAAAGTCAAATTGGGTGGCAGCCGCGGCAAGCCACAGCTCAAGAACGTCGGTACCGTACAATTTGCTTGGAATGGAGAAGCAGAAGAGGGCTTCGAAACATTAAAAGATGCCATTTGCAACGCCCCGGTACTAGCACTGCCTGAGGAAGGGGGCGAGTACGTGCTGCATTCTGACGCTAGCAAATATGCAGTCGGAGCAGTATTATCACAGAAACGACAAGACAGAGAAGCCACAGTTATTGCATTTTGGAGCAGGAACCTTAAGAGCGCAGAAAAGTGCTACCCTACATATGACAGATAACACCTGGCGATTCGTGACGCAGTTGTGAACTGGCACTACTACCTCCATTCAGACAGAAATTTCACGGTCCATACCGACCATGCGTCCTTAAGACACATACTGACACAACCTCGACTCACAGCTCAACAAATGGAGTACTTAGCAACATTACAAAATCATACATACGACATCCAGTACATTCCAGGTGCGAAGAACCAGGCGGCTGATGCACTGACGAGACGTCCGGACTTTAGATGCAAGTGTCGTCAAGCCTCACAATGTCGGCTCACGCAGTTGGTAGTCCAGGACTCGGCAGAGTGGCAAGAAGTTACAGCATAAACGAAGGACGACAACTCGAGTAAAGAGATAGTACAAATACTAGCATCCAAAGATGGCCAGGAACACCCGCCGAAAACGTCCGCTCCAGCTTCAGTGCAAAAGGCGTGGGCTCGCAGCCACCGATTCTCCCTGGACGACGGCCTTCTCAACCTGAACCTCCATAAGCAGGACCCGGAACGACACAATGATGAACCACGTCGGCTCTACATTCCGACACCCCTAAGGAACCGAATCCTCCGAGAGGCATATGATGCTGCTGTGGGAGGGCATTTCGGAGCAGCAAAGACATATATGACGGTGAGACAGCGTCTCTTCTGGCCAGGGATGTGGAAAGGAGTTCAAGCATACACAAAAGGCTGTAACACATGCACGCAAGTTAATCAACAGGCTGGGCAAATAGTGGGCTTGGTAAAACCATTACCTGTTGCACGAGGCCGCTGGGAATGTGTGGGGGTAGATTTTATTACTGACATGCCAACATCTTCGAGAGGAAACGATTGCATTGTGACCTTCATGGACCACTTTTCCAAACGAGCCCACTCGATGCCTTGCGCTAAGACCATCGACCCCGCGGAATTTGCACAGCAATATTTAGAGGCCATCATACGACTTCACGGTGTCCCATGAGAGATCGTCAGCGACAGTGATGCGCGCTTAACATCGGATTTCTGCACTGAGGTGAAGAAGATGCTGCAGACGAAGCTGCTGATGTCGACACCGTTCCACCCACATACGGACAGACTTTCAGAGATTCGAACAAGCAGGTCACACGGTATCTACAGGCCTTTGCCACTCACCTCCAAGATCAGTGGGATACCATGCTCCCACTAGCGGAATACGCATACAATACGTCAACGCGTTCATCTACAGATCGAAGCCCATTCGAATTAGACCTAGGACACATACCATCTATCCCATCAGACTTCGTTGCGGGTCGGTGTCTGTATGATGAAATGCGGAGTCTGGATGGCGCGGCATTTGTGGCACGGTTGCAGGCTTCCATACAGGATGCCCAGGACCGCCTCCGTGAAGCACAAGATAGCCAGATGGCGGAAGCACATATGAGCTGACGACAATGTACCCTACATGTTGGGGACCTCGTGATGTTGAAAACTAAAGACCTACCGATTACATACGCCAGCCAAGATCCCTCACATCGGAAGTTACAGCATTCATGGGCCGGACCGTACAGAATCATTACGTTCCGAGGACCCAATGCAATCAAATTGGAGTTGCCAAAGGATATGTCCATTCACGATATGGTGAATGTCAGCAGACTCAAGACATACACCGATGACCCGACACAAGAAAAGCCTCCCCCTCCTCCTGTACGGGCAGTAATGGACACACATGGCACGATTCAACGTTCATATGTCGTAGAGGCAATTGTCCCGCACCAGAAGGCACCTGGCGTGAAAGGCGGCTACAAGTTCCAAATGCAGTGGGAAGGATATGATGACGACGATATAACATGGAAGCCAGCTGCCAACCTCTCAATTACAAAGCAGATACTTGACGATTATATGAAGCAGCATGGCTTGGGAGACAGGAAGGTCAAAAGAAAAAGAAGAGTTAAGGCCACCGAGTCGATGGCCATTGGATGCACAGTGTTGAGGAGTCGATGAAAAGTAGTGTTAGCAACGGATCCGGGTTACCCGGCGGCAGTCCGGTTCGGAACCGGACCCGCCGCCCCGGGTCGGTTCTGGAACCGCCAAGGAACCCAACCGCCCAATCACAAACGGTAAAAAACCGGAACCGAACCGAAACCCGCCGGGTTTTGGCGGGTTTTACCTGCAGCAGAGCCTCATTTTTCATCGGCCCCAATAATCACCGCTTTTCTGCTTCAAATAAGTATTTGAGTTCTGATTGGATTGCGACATGTTATATACGTATATTATGCAGTTTTTGACGCTCTTTCACCTCCTGGTCGCCGATGTGCGATACGATTAGTATTCGTTGAGTTGCTGTGAAATAAAGCCGAAAATACGTCCAAAATCGACTGTTTTTCACAGCGACTCAACAAATACTAATCGTATCGCAAATCGGAGACCGGGACGTGAAAGAGCGTCAAAAACTGTATAATCTACGCATATAACATGTCGCAATCCAATCAGAACTCAAATACTTAATTGGAGCGATAGTTTTTGAGAAGAAACCCGCCAACACCCGGCGGGTCTGGGTCGGTTCCGGTTCCAAACCGCCCATGGAACCAAACCGCCCAATCGCAAGTGGTTCCAAACCGGAACTGACCCGGACATGTAATTTGGAACCATTGCTAACACTAATGACAAGTGGGTTTATTCTTTTGTTTTCAAGGTTTTGCGTATTTCAATTGGCCTATATGCCGTGGAGTCGAGGAATGGGAGTTTTGTGTTGACAGTGGGTTGCGTTGTTTTTCGAGAAGAATCTCGAACTTTTTAAATGCGATGTAATGTAGAGTGAGACCTGGCCAATCACTTTGCTTTCGTCCATGTCTCAGTTGGACCCATGCAACCTGATTGGCCGAGTCGATGGCCAGGTAACTGCGACGGATAGGGAATACGCGATGGCAACTGCAAATAGACTATCGTCATTTCATACTACTACAGAAACCACACACGACAGGGAAACCAACTACCTGCATGTCTGCAAAATGGTAAGTCATTATCCGTAACTTACCATATGCCATATAAATTAGCGTAATCTCCGGTAACTGCCATAATACCGGAAAATGGGAATCGGCCCAAGCCAATTATGGATAACTCGGATAACTCTGGAGTAATACTCCCATAACATACTGTAACGTGCAGTATTATTTCAACCTTTTCGCTGATTCACGATGCATCTCTAGGTGCAATAGACACAGAATCTTGCTTAGGTACATAAGGTCCCAATGCAATCACTGTAGTATGCTAGAGTTCCCAGGTATGATGGCTGTCATACTGTCATACCTCATGGTCGCTTGTGAGAGTCCACAGGTAGTGTCAGCAACAGTTCCAACCCGGAGCGTCCGGGTCAGGTCCAGGTTGGAACCGACCTGGTTCCAAATCAACGGTTCGGGTCGTCAGTAGAACCGAACCTGCAAGAACAGTCTACGTTGATTCCACATTTTGGAAGCGCCCAAATTCCCGGGTTTTTAGACATGTCCAAAAGCGTGTTCATACTATTGAACATGTGACTTTTGATATTCTCAATTGAATTGAATAAGCGATTCATAATTGCAATTTGGCCCGTCATTCAACTCGCTTCAGTCAAATTCAATTTGATAACTACAATTTATTAAATATGTATCATAACCTGGTAGTTTAACTTTTTAACCAGAAGAAAGACAGCCAATACTATGTTTACACTTAAGCTGCAGTAAATTCCAGTATGTTCTAGTATGTGTCAATTACCACAAATATTTTAGTATCAATAATTTCTATTATCATATTATTGCCTACCTTTCGCATATTTTATTCTTATCTATTTAATCTTACCTTTAAAATTAACTTGAAAAATGCGGAAATAATATCACAATGGGCCCAGCATTTGCGTTTCTCTAATATACTGTCTTAACAGACTTTTCAATATATATGCATGAAATATAAAACATTTTTCAATAGTGACCAAGAAAATTGCAAAATAAAAGATACATATGACCCGTTACAAGAAACAGAAAACTAAAAGAAATATAAAATAATGATCACCGATCCACTGTCACTTATTCCCTTTCTTATTACGTTTTCGCTTGTTGTTGACAGGTGCAGGGTCCATAACGAACAGAGTTGCTGTGCGATTAGACTTTCGAACTGGCCTGATACAGCCTGCAATGACAGGGGCAGCATGTACATCCGGCTGTTCTGCTTCATCGATCACATCCGAATCATTGCATATATCCATATCGTCTGCATCATCAGCCATTCCATCGTTTTGATCATCGTTTGGATTGTCCAAGTCTCCATTCCAACGGAGCAAATGATCAGTATCAGAATTAGTTTCCGAAGAACCATCATCATCACTTCGGCTAGGATGGCGATCGATCCTACGTATTCATTGGATGTTGAGAACTTTGGTTTTGCCACCAGGGAGGTCGATCTGTCATAAGGACGGTGGAAGTGGAGATTTTTCAGTCATTTTGAAAGCTGCAACACCATCATGTTCAAAGGCTGACCATGATACTCTAACTGTTTCTTCAGTGACTGAAATATAATCCATGGCAGTCATTTGCTTATTATGAGCGCGTGATGCCTGCTGATTTGCGCGTATGTGTTCACTGACCTGTTACATTTCCAAAAAGTCATGAACCTTGGCCATCCGATGCAGCTTTCTTTCCTCAGCGTCTGTCTTGATTTCAGAATCGTTATGAGATATTGATGAATGTATTTGTGATGTATCACCAGCCAAGAGGCAGAGATTACTTTTCGCAAACTGCCGAACAACTACTGTTTCTCGAAGTGTTTCACCCGTAGTTTTTGACTGCCTCCTCTCTATGACATCTCGGCCATGTGAAAAGCTGGCTTCCACTCTAACACCGTATGGCATGATTGAGAAGATATCCCGTGCTATATTGGCTAAATCGGTAAACTTCATGTTCATGTTTTCTTGCTGTGGCCACCAGTCGGTTACGTAGGGTATCCAGAAAGCCCTGCTAATCTCGGCGGAGTCGGAATGATAATCATTAAGATTGTGATTAATTTGTCCCCAATTTTAAGGTATCTCGGGTGGTGAATTCAAATACAGTGTCCTGGCAGTCAATGAACCTGCTGCGCGATCGCTACGCCTGGGAGTACATTCCGCCATGTTTGCAGGTCTAAAATTTTCATTCTCACTGGACATATCATATGGATCATGAATCATTTGACCTGGCCCCGACACTGCAATGGAGGCCCATAAGTTATGATTCGGTACTGGTTGAGGTTTTCCGGTGGTCTTAAATTGGTTTTTGGGGCAGTAATTGTGCTCCACATATTTTATGAATGCATCCTTGTACTGGCCAGTGAAGAAACCCTCATCCTCAGGATTAACACCCATAGCCTTGTCCCACTGGCGAAATGATCCCAACTTCCGAAAAGAATATAGGATTTGTGCTGCAATGAGCAGCATGCCTGTCTTGGGTGTTACATCGGAGTAATATTTGGAAAGCATTAGGCGTGCAAACATCACAGCAAAGTACAGATCCTCTTTCCACTGAGTTTTCTTCTTTGCCAAAGCACACATTACACCATCTAGATGATCGAGTATATCATTGTATATCGTAATGACATGTTGTAAGGTGACTGTACACCATTTCGACATCCAAAATGTCCAGTAACGAAATGGTCGCAGCACCTACATTAGGTATTCGACAATTATCCATTCGACTGGAGTTGTAAATAAAGGCCGGTAATCACGGTAATTAGCATTTTTAAACCACTCGCCTGTAAACTGTCGCAATCTGTACGCCCGCTCTCATATTTCCAGAGTTGATTTCCACCGTGTTTTTACATCTATGGTAGGCAGTACTGCAATTCTGACTTTGAATTTCGGGCAGTTGAGAAACTCATCACGTCTTCCAGGAGTCAGAGTAATCAATACCGCAAGCATTCTCTGCTATTTTAAAAGTCAGTAATCAGAATCAATGTGTGGATAACATACAGTAACTACCTTTTTAATTATCTTAGCTAATCCAGGCATCATGGCTGCTACCTTGGTGATTCTTGCATTTCCGGACTTCGGCAGCTTTTGGCTTTTAGTTAATGCAGTGCTCTCATTTTCTCCAAATTGCTCGTCACGCTTATTTGCTTCCCATCACTTCGTTCATCCTTTCACCCCCAGACTACTCCAATATGCCCCTAAAGACAGCTGAATTACATGCGCCATGCATGGTATATGGTTTCGTAATGCCGACCATTCAATTCCAGAGGTTCCGAGTGTCGATTATAGCCCTCGAGTCATTGAATAATTGCATGAGGTGTTATCAGTGGTTATACCGAGCAATCGACCATCTGTAATGCTGAAACGTTCAAGTACCTCCTTCAAATGCTCGGCCAGTCGCTCACCTGTGTGTTTGCCTTTAACCTATAGTTTTTTGTCTGGGGTACAAATTATTAAAACCAAGTGGCCACAAACCTCATCCAATGCAAGCTGTACTTCTCGAAGGCACAAGTTTAGATCTGTATCATGGCCAATGACCAACACAATCGCCAATTTATTTGTTGATGTCCATCCATCTAACGCTACACTGACTTTATTTTATGTTAGCTACTGATTTTTGATTGCATCAATTGTGAGGGAGTATTCACTTCGGCAAATATTATTGAGAGTACTGGCAGAGGGAAGGATCAAATCGCATCGTAACGCATTGCACGTTCTTCGTAACTGTAAGTTTGTTATAGCGTTCCACGGAATGTGAGCAGAAAAAAATCCCTGCATCAAATTGAGGTGTCTTGGTTGAATTCAAGAGTTGTCAAGTCATTATCTGCCAGTTTTGTACGTTCTATCTGTTAAAATTGTCAGTATGGTCAGGGATTTCAATCAGCCTGTGTTTGATGGGAACTACTTGCCACCATAACACCCTGACTGCCTTGCTTCATCAGTACAGCTAAAGCATACTCATCACCAGCTGTATCTTTCAATAAGGATACGTCTGATTCTGTTGACTTATTCAGCTCTGCTTTGTGGGTTTTCGATTGGAGGTATTTCGCCATAGTACTTGTTTCAGTCTCCGATGGATGTACCACAACTGTGTGACAAATGATTCAAATAACAACGGGGCAGCCATTTTCGGTTTTTGCACAATGTTTGTAGAATCGACATGCCGCTGCATGCCGGAAGCCGCTACATACAATTGTAGTCTTTGTTTCCACATTCATTGAGGTCCACTATTTATTGATCACCATTTGCAATATTTCATCAGTCAAATCTCATATAAACACACAGTCTTCCTTTGTGGAGTACATTATTTCGAGTAAGGATGTATCAATGCACATTGCAGCAGCCATTGACGAAGCGTTTGAATGGAATATTGAAGCAGAATATGAAGGACTTCAACCTGTACTGCCGTCAAAAATATTTATTTGTACAATGATTTCTGGATGTCTTATATACATGAATCCACAGACCGTTCGTAGGATGAAATAATGGACAGTATGTTAGTAATAATAATTTGTCGATAAAGGCAGTCAAAACTACAATAAATCTTGTGCGGCCGAAAAAATCCCGCACACTAGAGAGTTGTGTCAACGAATATCATTGACGCTGTGTTAATGCTTACTTTGACTCCTGCAGCCTACATGTCTTGTCGCACAATTGCTCTCTATTTGGTTGTGAAATCGGCCTTTCATCCTTATTTGTCAAGCATATACCTCGCCATACAGATAAATTGTGGTTTAATTCGTTGAATTCAGTGGCTACTCGAATGAATCACTTGCAACTGATTTTTAGATTGAGGCCGACAATACTCCAATAACACTAATGCAATGCATCTGTTCCCTCCCATGCTCAAAATCGTGTGACCAAACATTGTTGACTCTCCGTTGACACTCACTTTTAGTCCTGCAGTCTATGTGTCATATTGAGCAAAAACAATAGGTATCATTGTAATGGCAGGCTGTCACACATATTCAATAAGAATATGCCATGCAATAGCGATTAATCCAGATTTAATGTCTCCAAGCTCGGTTATCAAGGTTGCTCGAGTGCATCAGTAAAAATCAATTTCCCGATAAAGTCAGTCAAAACTGCAATTAAACTAATAGAGCTTACAAAACTTCACACGCTAGAGATGTTGTGTGACCGAAAACAGTCGATGCTGCGTTGACGCTCACTTTTACTCCTCCAGTGTACGTGTCATATCGTTGGATGGCACTTTATTTGATTGCAAAGGCCGGCTTTCATGCTTATTCGACAGAATGATTTCTCGTGATACACATAACTCGTAATTTAATTCCTTGAATTCAGAGGTTACTAAGATATATTGCATACCACTGATTGGTCAATAAAAGCAGGTAATACTCTGATTACCATAAGGCACTGTATATGTTCCCTCCCTTGCCCAATATTGTGTAACCGAAAATTGTTGACGCTCTGTTGACGCTCACATTTACTGCTGCAGCCTACGTGTCTTGTGTAAGGACGAGTACGTGCTAGTAGGGCTTCGTACGGCCAGAGATGTCAAATACAATAGATACGGTTGCAGACAAGAATACGTGATTATATGGAGTAGAGTAATTGGTAAGATTATGGCTGAACTGCCGTCGCTCTCCCGCGAAGTGACTATATACTGGACGGTTACCCGGCCTTCGGCCGACTGCCATCACCCCACTACCGCCATTACATTATCCCCCTCTCGATCTGCAGACCCGCTGGGCTGCCATACCCGTACATGCGAAGAGAAGGACAGAAATGACGATCAAGACTCGTACGCCCTCGTACAGCCTCATATATCCCGCAACCGATCGGTACCGCTCAATGGTGACCTTCCGGTGGATCCGGTGCATGGGGAAACTCCACCTCCAGTGGTATGTGGTAAAACCCCATGCCGACGCCATTTGTACCGGCCGAGATCCAATGAATGATGAGAAAGAATAAACAAGAAGAAACTTAAAGAAACCGTCCAATTTGGCCCATTCCACCCCTCGGAATTGTGCCTTAACGT
Organism: Trichophaea hybrida; assembly: GCA_015178995.1. Lineage (NCBI taxonomy): Eukaryota > Fungi > Ascomycota > Pezizomycetes > Pezizales > Pyronemataceae > Trichophaea > Trichophaea hybrida. The sequence goes on along the minus strand of WHVE01000349.1, from coordinate 70,660 downwards.
CGTAGCTTTGAGGGATGTTCCTTATGGAATTTTGCGACAAGTTCTGGTGCATTCTCAAGGTTTTCTGCGCGCTCCCAGCTTGATCGGATGTAATTATATCCGGCCCATTGGACAAGGTAGTGGAGCTTTCGGTAGTGTCGCTTTGAGTCGAGGATCCTCTCGACCTCCCATTTGTTGGAATTGTCAACTATCATCGGCTGCAGTTCTGATGGCGGCTGGCCGATGGCAGGAGGCGAGTATCAATCAAGCAGAGACACGTGGAAGACGTTGTGAATGCGTATTGTTTTCGGCAAGTCTAACTTGTAAGCTTTCTTATTGATGACTTTACTTACCGTATATGGCCCAGCCCTCTTAAAATCTAGTTTCTTGAAGGATCATGTCGTCTTGATATTCCGAGTAGAGCGCCAAACCATATCGCCAGCCTCGAACGTCATTTCCTTGCCTCAGGCATACTTCATCTGGCGGACTTGGGTATCAAGCAGGTTCTCTCGGAGGATTTGATGAATGTCTTTCAATCCGGCAGCCATGGAGTCGGCTTGCACCTCCGACGTTAAGTGTGGTTGTTTCGGTGCCATGAACTGCATGGTCGGGTGATAGTTATAATTGGCTCGGAATGGAGTCATCCTCGTCGAAGCATGCATGCGGTTGTTGTATACGAATTCGGCCAAGGGTAAAAGTTCGACCCAATTATTCTGCTCATAGTGGCAAAATGCTCGGAGGTACTGTTCCATCGTCTGGTTCTGGCGCTCCGTTTGGCTGTCGGTCTGAGGGTGGAAGGCAGTGGAGAGCCGGTGGTCTATGCTCAAATGAGAGCAGACTCTCGTCCAGAATGCACTTGTGAATTGAGTGCCGCGATCAGTGATGATGTTGTTGGGTACGCCATGTTTGCAAATAACATGTTCGAAGAAGAGCCTGGCCAGTTGCGATGAATCGAGGTCTTTCTGGCATGGGAGTTAGATGGCAATCGTTGTGAGCCGATCGACGATGACAAGGATGCCCGTATACTCGGATGCTGTTGCTTCTGGCAAGTCGGTGACGAAATCCATGGTGACTCCATCCCAGGGTCGAGATGGTGGTTCCAACGGCCTGTTGACTCCGTGGCGGGAATGGCAGGGGGCCTTGACTCGGTGGCACACTTCGCACCCGCTCACATATCGTCGGACCTATGCATCCATTGCAGGCCAGTCAAAGTCTCTAGATACTAGTTCAGCAGTTTTAAGGGCTCTAAAGTGACCGGATTCAGGATTGTCATGAAAAAGACTTATCACTTTGCCGCGCAGAGTCTCGTCTGCAGGGAAGCATATCCTGCCTTCGTATGTCAGAGCTCCAGCGACAACTTTCCATTCCATATGCATATTGTCTTTGCCGTCGTTTCATTGTTTGTTCACGTTGTTAACTGGTCGAGAAAAAGGGGTAAGATCACAAAATCTCGTGAGCGAAATGTATCTGATAGTTCAAGAACGATTATAGTGTAAGGATGAGTACGTGCTAGTACGGCTCCGTACGGCCAGAGATGTCAAATAGAGTAGATACGGTTGGAGACGGGAATGTGTGATTATATGAAGTAGAGTAATACGTAATATTATCGCTGGAGTGCCGTTGCACTCCCGCAAAGTGACTATATAATGGGCGGTTACCCGGCCTTCGGCCGACTGCCATCACTCGACCACCGCCATTACATTATGTCACGCAATCGCACACTCGGTGATCATAAAAGTTGATTTCCTGCATATTGGGCAAGAATACACATTGTGATACAGATAACTGGTGATGTAATTCCTTCCATTCAGACGTTATTCAGATACATTGCATACCACTGCTTCATCGGTAATGGCAGCCAATTCTCTGATAACACTAATGTCCTGCATCTGTTCCCTCCCATGCCCAAAATTGTGTAACCAAAAATCGTGGACGCTCCGTTGACGCTCATTTTTACTTGTGCAGCCTACGTGTCTTGTCGGACTATTGCACACTTTTCGATTGTAAAAGTTGGCTCTCCTGCATATTTGACAAGAATATACCTCGCAATACAGATAACTCGTAATTGAATTCCTTGAATTCAGACGTCACTCGGATGAATTGCATGCCATTGCTTTGTCGATACAGCCAGCCAATACTCTGATAACACTAATGCACTGCATCTATTCCCTCCCAAGCACAATATTGTGTGACCAAAAATCATTGACGCTCCATTGACGCTCACTTTCACTTGTGCAGCCTACATGTCTTGTAACACTATTACACTCTCTTTGATTGTGAAAGTTGGCTTTCCTGCATATTTGGCAAGAATACACCTCGCGATACAGATAACTTGTGATTTAATTACTTCCATTCAGACTTTACTCGGAAAAATTGCCTACCTCTGCTTTGTCGATACAGGCAGCCAATACTCTGATAACACTAATGCACAGCATCTATTCCCTCCCGTGCCCAATATTGTGTGACAAAAATCGTTGATTCTCTGTTGACATTAGTTTTACTATTGCAGCCTACGTATTTTGTCGCACCATTGCATTCTTTTTGATTGTAAAAGTTGGCTTTCATGAATATTTGACAAGAATCCACCTGGCGATACAGATAATTCGTGATTTAATTCCTGCAATTCAGACGTTACGCGGATAAATTGCATACCACGGTTTAATCGATAAACACAGCCAAGTCTCTGATAACACTGATGCACTGCATCTATTCCCTCCCGTGCCCAATATTGTATGACCAAAAATCGTTGACACTCTATTGATGCTCACTTTTACTCCTGCAGCCTACGTATTTTGTCGCACCATTACACTCTATTTGATGGTAAAAGCTCACTTTTGTGCTGATTTGACAAGATTGTATCTCGCGATACAGATAAATCGTGATTTAATTCATTCAATTCAGTGGCTTCTTGGATGAATCGGTTACAACTGATATCTCGATAAGGATATTGATATCTATTTATTCGCAGTTATAATACCTGTTTCAATATAAATATATTAAATGCGTAATGTTACTAGTATTTGACAGTTGATGGACAGTTTGCCTAGCTGTCGAAATATATTTGGTAGTATTATCTCGCTGTCGACTGGCTGTGCGCGGCATCATGGTAATGACGTGATTGTGTATCATAAATACCCCACTTTCGTCCTTCTGCTGGTTGTGCCAAATATTCATGGTCATCCATGAGGTCTTTGTGAGATTGCCATCATGTGTATAGGGCCTGAGCGGCCGCTTATGCCGTTGGAGTTGCATTTGAATCATTGATAATGGCTGTCTTCTAAATTGGTTCATTTTGTGATCAGATTGCAACTAGTGAGACAAATATAACAACAATGATGTTAAATTCAGGTGGCATATTATATATCAATTAAGTTTTTACTCTTATAGTAAAAATAATTATTCTCAATATATGCAAGCTGATAGGCGGTGTATCTCGCATATCTGGCGTTGTCAAAGTTTATACATTCGGTTCCATCCCTGCACATGCACAGACAATTTTTTCAGGTGTCACAGAAATCATTAAAAACTAACAAATACAACAATAGGACTAAAACCGCATTTAGAATTAAAAAACTGTTGAAAATAGCATTATTACAATCCATGACTATATGATAATCTATTCTTACAGGCCATCATGCTCCGTACCCATATGTTCAGACAACTGTATAACAAATAGTGGGGAACAAGGCATACAAGGGAAAATTTTGTACTGATTCAACGGTTTTGACTGGGGTGAATTCTTCAATAGCCTTTCCGATTGGTAATAGCAAATGACTACTTCCCGGAGGAGAGGGTGGTTGGGCCATAGATGATGTGGCAGCATTTGAAATTGTGTTTAGAGTCAACACCACTGGAACCTTCAATGCGGCAGTGCCGTACTTTCTGTCCCACATGCGAAAGTAATCTTCTGCATGTGCCCATCCCGCAGTTGTCAATTCTTCAAGCTTCATTCAATTTGTGTGAAAGGTGTTCAGCCGTTCCTGCACTGATTTGTTGATTGTTTCAACCACCCTGTCAGGTTTGTCGTCATCACTCAGCTCTGGATACTGATTGTCTTCTCCATGTGCTTCTTGATCTTCATTATCATCATCGTCTGAAGTTGCAACATCGTCAACACTATCTCCAATTGCTTCCAACATCTCCTCAAATGTCATTTCAGTTGTATCAGCCACTGCTCTTTTCAACATAGTATCTTGCTCCCTCTCTACCACTGCTTCCGCTTCCACAACCCTCTTTCTTTCTGCTGCTGTTTCACTCTCCACAAATTCCTCAATCCACTTCTCCTTTGCTTCCTTGCTCCCAAAGATTGATTCAGGTCTGCGCTCCGCTGTAGGCCATTTTTTAAAACGGAGACTACACAATGCGCAAAGTGGTCGGACCAGGTCAGCCTCGACACCAGTCTTGCCTTGGTTCGCTTGATGACGTCATTTTGTAGCGCGTATTGTTGATGTGCTGTACTTGCCCGTGAGGAGTGTCGAAAAATTCTTTTTTTGTGTATAGACCATATTTGTTGCTCTTTCGTGTGGTTCATGTGGACATTGTTTTTGCAGATGATGGCAGTTGGACAGTGGGGGAAAGGTGGGTCTTAATGGTTGTAGGTTCGATCTAGTTTGACAGGAAAAATGATAATACCAGCAGGCACTAAAGCTGAAATGATTTTATACTATATTCAACCTCAAGGCAACATCCGTTCAACATAACAGCACAAACTGTTTCACATGACATCACTTCAATTTGAACAGCTAGTACACTGAACATACAACCATCAGCAGCTATGACAAAATCATTATATTGCTGGCTGTTCATTTTCATTTATTATTACCAAAAATAAACAGGATATGTTTAAGGCCAACATCCTTGCATATCTGCCGCCATACAGCAGGGTCTATCGTGAAATTCTATAACACTAGAATGTATATAATGACCACTTAAAATGTCAATTCGACTTGAATTGTGCAGAATTTCTTATATATTCTTCCGTTTCTCCCTGTTCTCCACATTCAACTTCTTTTCTCTTCACATACAATATTCACAAGTAATGGCTGAACTGCAACGACCTGCTTCTAGCAGGATATCCGGAGGGGAATCCATACGCACACCCGTCTCTACTGTGAATACAATAATTAATCAAATATTGGTCCAACGACTTGCGTAGAATCCCCACCGAATAGCCGCCGATATTGCAACGAGAAATATGTATAAGGACAAAAAGTTGAAAATTGTACGCAAAACTGGGGCCAAGAACAACCGCGAAAACCATGCAATCAGATGTGAGTTATATAATCTACAAGAACGATGGTCAATTAATCAAATTCAATCAGCTGCCATTCATTCAAACTTACGTGAGCAGTTCAACCAGAGCCGGAAAGGCAACCCTCTGTGGTCTACCAAGGCATTCATCTGAACAGTCTGTGAAATTGCACACCATGATGTTGTCAACTCCGGAGTTTTTGCAGACAAATTTTCTGACAAACGACCTCGAGAATGGACAAGAGCATCTTTAAAAGCGTCAGAGGCAGCCACAGATGAGTATATGATTGAAGGAAGTTCTATTGCTCACCATTAAATTTTCACAGCAGCAACTGAATGATAATAAGTTTTTAACATGTCTGCAACCATGGCCAGGCAAGGTGGGCGTGTACAGCGCGAGCAGGCAGACATGCGCATCGCGCTCAATATGGTGAATATGGCCAAACAAGTAGTGTTAGCAACGGTTCCAAATTACGGGTCCGGGTCGGTTCCGGTTCCGCACCGCCAAGGAACCGAACCGTCCAATCACAGGCGGTTAAAAACCGGAACCGAACCGTAACCCGCCGGGTTTTGGCAGGTTTCTTCTCTAAAACTATTGCTCCAATTAAGTATTTGAGTTCTGATTGGATCGCAACATGTTCTATACGTAGATTATGCAATTTTTGACGCTCTTTCACCTCCCGCTCTCCGATTTGCAATACGATTGGTATTCGTTGAGTGGCTGCGAAAAACAGTCGATTTTGGCCGCATTTTCGGCTTTATTTCACAGCGACTCAACGAATATTAATCGTAGCGCAAATCTGAGAGCGGGAGGTGAAAGAGCGTCAAAAACTGCATAATCTACGTATATAACATGTCGCGATCCAATCAGAACTCAAATACTTAATTGGAGCAGAAAAGCTGTAATTATTGGGGCCGATGAAAAATGAGGCTCTGCTGCAGGTAAAACCCGCCAAAACCCGGCGGGTTACGGTTCGGTTCCGGGTTTTAACCGCCTGTGATTGGACGGGTCGGTTCCTTGGCGGTTCCAGAACCACCCCGTGGCCACGGGTCCGGTTCCGAACCGGACCGCGGCCGGGTAACCCGGACCCGTTGCTAACACTACAAAGGCATATCACGCGCTGGAATCGAGGAAACGAAGAATTTGATAAACAAGCCACGGGCAGAAATTCCAGAAGAAAAGAGATGGGGTGTTGAGTTGCCAGGCCATAAGAGTGTGAAGGCGGTCATTGAAAAGCATCCATCCATAATCTATGATAATCACTTGACTGGCTGCCTTCTATGCCAAAATATGGTCACTCGAAATCGTTACACTCGCTGGAGGCGCAAAGGTACAAAACCTTCCACTACTACAGTACCCACTGCAGCACGATCTAGTCCTGAAAGATTGGCTAATCTCAACCTTTTGAACGAATTTACACTGCTCGAAGATTCAGAAGACGAAGCAGAAGACGATGACACTTACCATTTTTGGGACTCCAGTACTGATGGCACTGATGAATCACGTATGCTGTAATGGCGGCGGCCGGGTAACCGCCCAGTATATAGTCACTTCGCGGGAGTGCAATTGCACTCTAGCGATAATCTTACTAAGTTACTATTCTACTATATTCACAATTCCACGTTTGCAACCGTATCTACTCTTACTTCCTTATACGAGGCCATACACGGAGGTACGGCCTTACACTATTATCGCTCTAATCTATTTGATACGTTTCGCTCACTGGATTTCGTGTTTTACCCCTTTTTCCAACGCGTCGTCATAACAACAAACAAACTCGAATTATGCCTCCAAAGAAGTCTACTAGAATGCAATTGCGCGTCACCGACAGGAGTGAGACCGACGACACCCTGCAGGCAGCAGCATCGGCAGCCGAACGTGCATCCCCGATGGTTTTACCCGAAGCAGAGATTGACGACGAGGATGACGAAGGGGAGGAAGATTCCGACGGCCACTACGAACCTCAAGGCGATGGAGACGGCGATGACACCGGTGATCTCCGCTCCCGAATTACTGATGAGGATCGTCAAGATGTGGCGGCTCAGAATCGTTTGATGCTCGAGATGCTACTTGAACACCAGGTCCAATGGAAAGCCGAACGGAAACTCGAGCGCGAACGGATGGAAGCAGAACGAATGCGAATGGCCGCCGAACGAGAACAATGGGCTGCCGAGCGCGCCGAACGAACTGAACGCGCCGAACGAAGCACTACTGGCCCAGCGCAGAACATCTACAAAATGGTTGACCCCTTACGGTATTGCGGCGGTGCAAAAGAGCTGGATCGGTTTCTCGACGCGTTACGCTCGAATTTCAACTCCCACGGCCACCTATTCCCACGCGATGGACCCGACCATGTCAAATACGCGATCTCTCTGCTGGACTCCTGGAGCAATCACCCAAACCCGGCGCAGAGACAGACGCTGATGATGGACCCTTCGGAATGGGCTGTCGACTTGTCCGCAGAATCCGAACCATGCCTACAAGATTTCGACCTCTTTTCGCAGGAGATTACCAAGGTCTATGGAGACAAAGACAGATGTCGCATCGCGGTCATGAGGGTTATGCAGGAATTCATACAATTCCCACAAGAACCGGTTAGAGCCTATGCGAACCGATTTAAAGCTAATTGGAGGCAGGCCGGCTGGAATCTACAGAAGCACGAAGAGGTTCTATACGACATCGCCTGGGCAGGCCTCCGGCATTCTCTCAAAAATAAAGTCGGACCATTGACACCTACCTGTGGAAGGTTCGACACCATGGACGAACTTTTCGACAAGGCCGCGGCTTCGGAGATCACACATATCGACAACAAGAAGCCACAGCAGCAGCCACAGCCTCAGCAGCAAAAGCAGCCGATGGACACGTCCCATAAAGGCGGAAAACGAGGCTACCGGCCATCCATCTCAGAGCCGGCAAACACCACCGGCGACAAATCTGGCCATTCCGGATCGAACAAATACGGCAAATCAGGCGGCGGAGGACAACCGTCAGGCTTACCGCCAGCACCGTGGGTTTCGACGGAGGTCTTTGAAAGCCGACGATCCAACGCCAAATGTTTACGCTGCGGATCCCGAACCACAAGGCGAGTTTCTGCCCCAAATATTCTCGAGGAGGTAACCCACCGCAGCAGGATCAAAGACTAGCACCAAGTGGAAATGGAAGCGGAGGACACCAAGTCAAACGGCAGAAGTCCTTCGATCACCAACAGTCGAAAAACTCATAAGCCTCTCTCGGCACCTGGCCCGACGGGAGAGGTTCGACGAGACGGAATTGGGTTTAGAGAGGGTGGCAACGCAGGCGTTGATGGCAAACGATGGATAGCATACAACCACATCGGATCGCTTTGAAGTCAAGGGTGGTGTTGGAGAGCCCAAAAGCTCTCATGTCAAGTCAGTACTTATGCGGCACAGCCAGACCGGATACGTCGCATATTGTCCATGAGGTTCTTATAAGAGATGGAAGTGGGGGGATGCAACGCGTGCGAGCACTTATCGATTGCGGCGCGACGAGCATCTTTATGTCACCGAGATTAATCAAACGGCTCGGTTTACCGGATGAACCGGCATTCGTCACGACTCTGGGCCTTAATGGTCAGGTGATGGCTCACGCGAGCGAGAGTCGAAAAACGGCGATCACGGTTCAATATTTGGAGCACTTATCACCGGTTCAGGAATCGGAGGTGCTAGTTGTGCCCATGCGGGCTTACGACTTGGTTTTGGGGTTGCCTTGGTTCCAGTCCAGGAATCCTGACGTCGATTGGCAAAGCCGTCGGCTTTTGGCTCTGCGAACCCCAGGGGAGCGGAAGTGGTGGCAGTGGACCGGGTAGACCATCAGGAATGCCCCGGGAATGTACCAGGATCTACGGCTAGGGAGGAGGCGTGTTCCGAAGGTGGCTGTACTCCAGATATTCAAATACTTGGAGCTACTGCTTTCGACAATCTATTGGCCAGGGAGGAGGTTGTCGGGACATTCTTCCTAAGAGTGGGAGATTGTACAGGGCTGCTGGAGCGACCGTGGAAGGCATCGCCGAAGGAGGTGAGATAGGCCCCAGGCGCTGGATGGGCGAGCAGGGAGCAGCGGCGGTAGTTGCGGCAGAAGGGTTACCAACAATGCGGGGCTTGAATGACTGCTACCGGCTCGCCGAGACACGAAGGGAGTTGCTGGACGGCGGGGCTTGGCTCTTCCATGGGCGAACGGTTCTTTTCTGGCCTCCTGGATATTCCTACTTTCGCTCCATTCCGAATTTTAGAACTTGCAGCTAACGAAAACAGATGGAGCTGGCACACCAATGGTGCCTACAGACGATGGAGGACTTATCCCGGCCAAGTACGGAGATTTCGTGGAGGTTTTCAGCAAAGCCAAGGCGGAGACACTCCCGCCGCATCGGTCAATCGACCATGCAATTGATTTGGAGCCCGGCTACAATTTGCCATATGGGCGGATTTACAATTTATCGGAGTTCGAGTTGAAGACGCTAAAGGCCTATATCGAGGCGAACCTATCCAACGGGTTTATTCAGCGGTCATCATCACCGGCAGCGGCGCCGATTCTCTTCGCAAAAAGAAGGATGGAGGGCTAAGACTTTGTGTTGACTATCGTGCGCTTAACAAGGCGACGGTGAAAAATCGGTATCCCTTCCTTTGATTTCAGAGATGCTTGACCGTGTGCGCGAGGCAAAGATATTTACGAAGCTGGACCTCCGCGGTGCTTATAATCTCATCCGGATTAAGGAGGGCGACGAGTATAAGACGGCCTTCCGAACTCGGTACGGCCAATTCGAATATCAAGTCATGCCATTCGGTTTGACAAATGCACCGGCTACATTTCAGTCTTATATCGATGATTGTCTGCGGCCTTACATTGACGACTTCGCCGTATGTTACCTCGATGACATACTCATCTACTCGACAGACGAGAAGGAGCACGAAGAACATGTGCGCCAAGTGCTACAGCGACTTAAGGAATTCGGGCTCTACTGCAAATCAGAGAAGTGCCTATTTGGAGTCTCGGAGGTCGGCTTCCTGGGCTTTGTCATCACCCCCGACGGAGTCGGCATGGAGTCTGATCGGATCTCTACAATCGAGGATTGGCCGACACCAAAATCAGTCAGAGATGTCCAGGTGCTCCTTGGGTTCACAAACTTTTATCGGAGATTCATCCGGAAATATGCCAAGGTGACTCTTCCACTTACAGAACTACTGAAGAAGACACAAATATGACCGAAGGACCACCGAAAGACAAACCTCGGCACAAGAAGTCAGGAATCCTCGGGATAGCCAAATGGGAGTGGACCCGGGAGGCCGAGTTGGCGTTTCGGAAACTTAAGAAGGTCTTTACCGAGGCACCGATCCTCCAGCATTTCGATCCGGCAAAGCCCATCGCTCTCCAGACGGATGCGAGCGGATTCGCGATTGCAGGCATTCTCAATCAGTATGATAGTTTCGGGTTCTCAGGCCAGTCAATTTCTACTCCCGGAAGTGCTCTCCAGCCGAGCAAAATTATGATACTTACGACCGAGAGTTATTGGCCATCGTGGAAACACTAAAGCAGTGGCGGCATTACCTCGAGGGCGCCAATCACAAGGTCTTAATTCGGTGCGACCATAAGAATCTAGAATACTTCCAGACGTCCAAAGTACTCTCCAGAAGACAAGCCAGGTGGTCGGAAACTCTTTCGGCTTACGACTTCGTCATCGAGCACCTGGAAGGCACCAAGAACCCTGCCGACGGCCCGTCCAGACGGCCCGACTACGAGATCGGCTACGAAAGGCCTGTGGCACGACTATTGGCAACCATGTCAGTTGATCCATACGACGATCTCATGCCAGCAATCATCACGGCTCAGGCTTCCGACTCTTTGGCTGTCGACGTCTCGGCGAAGCTAGTCGACCGGCCAATTGCAGACGGCACAGATACTGCGGGAGAGGAGAACCAATGGAAAGTCGTCGCGGGAGCTCTGACTTACGAAGGGAGGATATACGTTCCCGCGGTCGACTCTCTACGCGGAAATGTGATAAGTCTATTCCACGATAACCCTGAGTCCGGTCACTTTGGAGCTCTTAAGACTACTGAGCTGGTATCTAGGGATTTCTATTGGCCCACAATGGATGCGTACGTACGAAAGTATGTTAGCGGCTGCGAAGTATGCCACCGGATTAAAGCACCTCGACATGCAAGGCACGGAGTCAATATGCCTTTGGAGATACCGTCACGACCCTGGGAAGGTGTCACCATGGACTTCGTCACGGATTTGCCGGAATCGACTGCTTCCGGCTACACCGGGATTCTCGTTATCGTGGACCGACTGACAAAGATGGCGATCTACTTACCATGCCGGAAGGACATCGATTCACCGGAATTGGCGCGGCTCTTCTTTGAGCACGTCATTTGCAAGTGCGGCGTACCTGACAACATCGTCACGGACCGAGGCACCCAGTTTACTAGCCGATTCTGGACGAGGGTATGTTCCCATTTGAGCACTAACCATCGGCTCTCGACAGCCTTCCACCCACAGACGGACGGGCAGACGGAACGTCAGAATCAGACGATGGAGCAGTATCTCCGGGCTTTCTGCAACTATGAGCAAGACAACTGGGTTGAACTTTTGCCGCTAGCCGAGTTTGCTTACAATAACGCGATACACGCGTCTACGAGGATGACTCCATTCTGGGCTAATTACCACTACCACCCGGTGATGCAGTTCAAGGCTCCGAAGCAACCATCCAACCTGAAATCGGAGATCCAGGCAGACACCATGGCAGCCGGCTTGGAGGAGACACACCAAACTCTCCGTGAGAACTTGCAGGAGGCTCAAGCCCGCCAGACAAAATACGCCGGCGGCAAAGAGGTTGTTTTTGAGGTTGGAGATAAGGTCTGGCTTTCAACGCGGCACTTCCGAACGACAAGGCCGTCTAAGAAGTTGGATTACAAACGGACAGGACCATACACGGTAAGTAAGGTCATCAATAAGAATGCTTACAAATTAGACCTTCCGCATACGATCCGGAAGCACAACGTCTTTCATGTTTCTTTGCTCGACCGCTATACACCTCCTACAGTCGGCCAGCCGCCGTCTGAACCGCAACCGACGATCGTCGACGGCTCTGACGAATGGGAAGTCGATCAGATTCTTGATTCTAAGCGGCGCTACCGGAAACTGCACTACCTTGTACAGTGGGCCGGCTACAGTTACATCCGCACCAGCTGGGAACCAGCCGAAAACCTCGAAAACGCTCGGGAGCTGGTTGACGAGTTTCATCGGGAGCATCCAAATAAGCCTCGACGATGATTGGTGAATGTTAGTTACGACATTAAAGTGGATTTGGAGATTTCGGATTTAGGTTCAAGTTGGACGTTCTTATGGTTTTCTCTTCTTATGGTTTTCTCTTCTTATGGTTTTCTCTTATGGTTTTCTCTTCTTATGGATTCGGGCCGGTATAAATGGCGTCGGCACGGGTTTTTACCACCTACCACTGGAGGTGGAGTTTCCCCGTGCACCGAATCCGCCGTGAGGATGTCCGTTATGGCCCCGATCGGTTGTGGGACTTATCAAGTCGTACGCAGGCGTACGCAACTGGTTCTTATTCTTCTCGTGGTTTCTTTGGCTTTTATGTACGTATATTGCAGCCCAGGGGGTCTGCAGTTAGAGAGGGGGATGATGTAATGGCGGCGGCCGGGTAACCGCCCAGTATATAGTCACTTCGCGGGAGTGCAATTGCACTCTAGCGATAATCTTACTAAGTTACTATTCTACTATATTAACAATTCCACGTTTGCAACCGTATCTACTCTTACTTCCTTATACGAGGCCATACACGGAGGTATGGCCTTACATATGCACTCCAACTTTTCACATGAAAAATTACTAATAACTATTTCACAGAAAATAGCAGCGCTGATGAAGCAATTGAAAATCTTAGTCACTAGACAAGTGGTTTTATTGGGTATACTTAAAGGTTCAATTTGCAGCGACATGTTTGGATATTATGTGTATTAATATTATTGAAGTTCTGTCCATATTTATCGAAAATTTAATTTTAACTGACCAAGCTCATATTACAAGGCACCTTCTTCCCAAATTAAGATGAAAGCCATCTTTATGAATGAATAACCTGTGTGTGGGTGCACATACAATTGGGCTACCGGACCAAAAGTGAGCGTCAATAGAACGTCAACGATGTTCATTCACACAACATCTCTAGCGCGACAGATTTTATATGCTACGTTCGTATTTTCTATATTCTGACTGCCTTTATCGACTCAAAAGTTCTCAATGATGCACCGATGCTATCTCTGAAAATGAATATCTGCAATTATTCAATCACAATTTAGCGGTATCGCAGGACACATCATCATCAAAGAAGGACGAATGCCATTCATTTCACATAATTCTGATTTTTGTGCTGGACCATACGCATAGACTACAGGACTGAAAGTGAGCGTCAACGGAGCGTCAACGATCTTTGGTCGCAGAACACCTCTAGTACGATAGATTACATGTGCTACATTCATATTTTCGAACATCTGACTGCCTTTAGCAACTAAACAATTCTGTATGATACACTGATGCTCTCTCTAAACGTGTGTATCAGCAATTGTTAAATCACAATTTATCAATATCGCAGAACATATAATAATCAAATAAGTACAAATGCCATTTTCTATATGTGATTATGCTATTTGCGCGCGACAATATACACAGGCTACATGAGTGAAAGTCAGCGTTAACGGAGCATCGACAATTTTCGGTTGCACAACACCTCTAGTGTGAGGGAATATATGTGCTACGTTCATATTTTCTACTGTCTAACTGCTTTTGCCTATGCAAAAGTTCTCAATGATGCACCAATACTATCTCTGAAAGCATAAGTAATGAAAAGATCACCATATTGAAATTAATTTTATACAATGAAAAACTGGGCAGAAAGCGTGAAATGCCATTAGACGCATGCGATATGCTTTCCATTCATTAAATTCAGAAGAACCCGTTTTTAGAACCCGCGGGTCGGCCGGTTCGGTTCCGGGTGTGGAACCGGAAATTACGTCAGGGTCGGGTTTAGTATGGTTCCAGAACCGGAACTAGAGAACAGTTCCGGTTCGGAACCGGACCGAGGGCGGGTAACCCGGTCCCGTTGCTAACACTATCCATGGGTATGATGGTAATGATTCTGTCAGACCCTACGGTCGCATGACTGTAATTACTATAATCTCATGGTCGCCTCATATTTAATCATCGTGTATACTATTTATTTATTACTAAATTCTGAGCTACTATTTACAAGTTGCAACTCTGATACACTCTCACAACTCCGACACGATCGCTCTCGAAACTCTGACATTCTCGCTCTCACAACTCTGACATTCATACTCTCGGAACTCTGACATTCACACTCTCACAACTCTGACATGCTCGCTCTCAAGTGGGCATGGGGATAGATGGATGAGATGGATCACAAGTGGGCTTGGAGAGAGATGGAAGAGATGTACGAGATGGCTCACAAGCGGGCTTGGAGAGACGGGGTTGATGAGAGACGTGGTTGATAAGAGACGTGGCTGATGAGAGACGGGGTTGATGAAAGACAGGTCTTAAGAGGACTTGGGGAGAGATCGCTCGGAAGCCAGATGCAAAGAGCGAGGGCCGGACAGAACGAGAGTTGTTTTGTGCGCACCCTGGATCAGGATATGTTAACCCACGGTTGGTAAGCCGAGCGGAGGACTTAACTTCGGAAGAGTGGAGATAGGCTGCACTAACCGTGATCGGCAGCATATTCAAACATGGGATGAAGTTGGTCGCTGGAGTTGGTCGCTGAAATCGGTTGCAGAGAGCAAGAGCCTGACAGAAGTTAGAACGCGTGTAATTGGTGCGAAACCTGGCTCGTGAGATGCTAACCCGCGGTTGGGAAGCTGAGCGGAGGACTTAACTTCGAAAGAATGGAGAGAGGCTGCACCTACAGTGGAGTCGGTCGCTGGAGTCGGTCGCTGAAATCGGTTGCAGAGAGCGAGGGCCTAACAGAACGCGAGTGTAATTGGTGCGAAACCTGGCTAGGAAGATGTAAACCCATGATCGGGAAACCCAGTGGAGGACTTGACTTGGATATAGAAGAGAGGGGCTGAACGTATGGTGCTCGGCAGCCAGTGCAGGCAGAAGGAGTCGGGCGCTGAAACTGACTGCTGAGATGAGGGCCACATGGTGGAAAAGAGTGATCGATCGAGCGAGGATGGATGAGAGCTGGCTCTCGATGTCATCTGGCTGTTGACTAGCGATGCTGAGTGGGGGGAAATAACTGTAGATGAGACGAGGTTGAGAGAGGAGATGGAGGTGAACGAAAAGGAGTGGAGAAGATGAATGGGGGAGAAGATGAATGGGGGAGATGATGAATGAGAGCTGGAGCGGTGACTTGTACGCAAAAAACTAGGCCTCGATTAGGTATGTTGAGTGTCATCTCGTCTAATCTCATACCTCTTAACCCAAAATGGCATGCGGAACCCAAATTAGTGGTGCGGTTTCGGCCAGACTGTCAGACAGGAATACGAATGCAACTAACTGAATTGAGACCTATACGAATCCATGCTCTCTCCCTTCTTGCTCGTCCATCTCCATTTCCATCTCAATCTCCATCTCCGTCTCCATCTTCTCTCTGAACCTCGTCCCATCCACAGTTAAGTTCCCCCCCCTCAGCATCGCCGGTCAACAGCCAGATGACATCTAGAGCCAGCTCTCATCCATCATCGCTCGATTGATCACACTCTTACACCCCATGTGGCCTTCGTCGTAGCACCCAGCTTCAGCGACCATACACGCGCACTGGCTACCGAGCACCGTACGTGTGTGACACCGGGAGTGTCACTCCAGGTTTACCCGGTCAAAGCAGTATCCGTACTTAATTCGGGACTGCTTCGGAGGTAGGTTGGGAGCTCACTCGGGATGTGGAAATCACTAAAAGGTTCTGAACGAACAGAATAGGCTTTCTAAATGGGTATATTGTTAAGGCTTGTGCTCCTCGCTGAGATGGTTGATTGTGATGATTATGCCTTTCTACCCTCGAAGAACTCAGAGGTCTTTATACCTCTTTCTTCGCTTTCTAACAAATACTTCTAACTACGCTTTTCTCTAGAGCTCCCGTACCTAACCTCCGAACCAATTTCCCTCGCAACTACTGCAGGCCTCCATCTCCCGATCCTTGTATTGTCTTTACCGTCGTTAGATTATACTCGGACCATTGGTATCCTTTATGACATCATCCCCGCGGCTTCTGCCTTCGGACCAGTGGTATCCTTTCTTTCTAGCGACCTCCAGGCGAATAGTCTTCGTTCGATAGAGAGTGGCTTCGTTGTTCGGAGCGGTGCTTTCTCTAGCGTCACTTACTCGGAGCAGTGCTTTCTCAAGCTTTCTTTGTTTGGAGCGGTGCGTTCTCTAGCTTCACTCTTCGGAGCGGTAGTTTCGTTCGGTAGAGAGTAGCTTCGCTATTCGGAGTGGTGCTTTCTCTAGCTTCGTCTGGTGGAGAGTAGCTTCGCTATTCAGAGCGGTGCTTTCCCTAGCTTCGTCTGGTGGAGAGTAGCTTCGCTATTCGGAGCGGTGCTATCTCTAGCTTCGCTCTGCTCTCCGAGACGAGTGATATCCGATGACATCTCAATCGGGCACGTCGCGGTGATCGTGTGTTCCCCCTCCGAGGTATTATGCTAGGTATAACACTACCCCCTCCCTTAGAGAGTCGTCTCTGAACCACCTTATTGCTCCTTGCTTTTGATGAAGTATGACCCTGCGCGCCCAAGTGAAGTGTTTTCGAAATTCGCTACGTTCGTGGGCCCGCACAGACCATTTCGCTTCGACCGCTTGCTAAGACATGCAAGCAAAGTCGACCAATCAAGTTGCTTACGTCCAGTTGAGACATGGCAGCAAGCAGAATAGGCTAATCAGGTGGCTTGCGTCTTCTGCTTTCCTTTTCATATGTTGATCTGGAAAAAGCGTGACACCGCGTGCCCTTAAAACCATATCCATCTTTCTCTTGATCTGGTAAAATATGACCCCTTGTGCCCTAAAACCCAAATCCTTCGTCAGGTGTCTTGCTATCTGTTAAAAACCCTTCGTGGGGAAAAGGTACTAGCTCAACCGTCCAATTCTATTGCCCTTCGGGGCCTGAGGGTTCCATCTATGGTACTCCTGCAATAATCCTCTGTCATAGAAGTTCTCATACAGTTCCTCAGTCCAATCTGCTTCTTCTGGATATCCCTTACACATAACCAGGTATAAGACTCGTTTCTGTGTTTGCTATACTGGCTGCCCATGACTTCTTCGACTTGGTAGATTGTTCCGTACTCGTAGCCATCCACATCATCACCAAGCTCATTCTGCTCACTGGCCGAAGCAAGCTCAGGTGGAGATCTAATGGTGTTGGTGAGTCGATAAGGTTTGATGAGAGATACATGGAATGCATTGTGAATACGCCATTGGCTTGGTAACTCAAATTTAATAGCGGTGGGTGAGAGTACCTTCGAGACCTTGAAGGGTCCATGAAGCTTCGCATCTAATTTCTTAGATGGCCTTCTAGTTTTGAGGTTCTTCCTGTAGCATAACTAGATCACCAACCGAATACTTCGAAGGTTCCTCAGCACGTTGTCATGGAATATCCCCATTGCCTCCCGTGCTTGTTCTAAGCTCCTACGGCAAAGTATATGTACGCTGGTCATCCAATGAACGTAGTTCCTGGATGCCGCATTCTTTGCTTCTGCTTGATGGGCCAATTCGTACGAGAATCGACCCCAAAGTTTGCACAGAATGGTGACATTCCCGGAGCGGCGGTGAGAGAGTTATTATAAGCATACTCTGCCATCGGTAACATCTCAGACCAATTATCGTGCTCATAATTGCAGTAATTCCGCAGATAGCATTCCAACGTTTGGTTAACTCTGTCCATTTGCCCAGCCATTTGAGGGTGGAATGGCGAAGACATCTTTAACCAAATGTTAAGAGCTTCTACTAACGAGTACCAAAACGTGGAGGTGAACCTAGAGTCCCGATCTGACACTATGTTCGATGGTAGCCATGGAATCTCCATACTTCTTTCAGGAAGATTCTGACCAAGTCCGTAGCCTTCTTCTCACCATCTTTTAATGGAATGAAGTGAGCCATTTTGTGAAGCGGTTGACCATTATCCATACCGATGAGCAGCCGTCGGATACTGGTAGTTCGACAATGAAGTACATAGAAATTGCATCCCATGGGCGGTACGCCAATTCGAGAGCTGGTAGAAGTCCATAGCGACCATGACGAGCGGCTTTGTTTTTCTGACATTCGGGGCAAGAACGAACGTAGTCCTCAATCATTTTCTCCATTTTGGCCAAAAGAAGTTTCGTCTGACCAGTTCGATTGTTTTGTCTTGTCCCATGTGACCTGCTACCTTCGAATCGTGCTCCGCATCCAGTATGTCCTGCTTCACTGCGATCGTCCGAACACAGTCTGCCTTTATAATGAAAGACTTCGTTTTCGAACGAGATGTGTGAGCTAGGATTGCCTTCCATTGCTCGGATGTACTCTTCTGCCATGCAGCATCGCTGTTAGCGGCGCTGACCACTGCTTCCAACAGCTCGAAGTAAACTTGACTCTCGAATCGCTCTCAACTTTGCAAAGAAATCGCAATTCATTCGCCTGTAACTTCATCGCCGTTACTTGTACTGTTTCTCCTTCAGAAGTTACAACTGATTTGGTTCAGAACACGGTGGATTGGCTGATTTTCGTTTGCTTCGGCACTACTACCCTCCGTTTAGGGCGGTACTCCGAACGCCTAGATAAAGCGTCTCGCTTGCCGTTTGCACTCCCGGCCGGTAAAATATCTTGAAATCTAACCGCCAGTTCTTGTGCTCATCGAGCTTGTCTCCGATTCAAAATCTTCGTAGTCGTAAAGTATTGGAGATTCTTGTGATCGGTGAAGACACTGATTGGATGAGCGGCCCCTTCCAGATAACGTCTCCATTCTTTAAACGCAGAGACAATCGCGAGCATTTCCTTGTCGTGAATCTTGTAGTTGATCTCGGCTTTATCCATCTTGCGAGAGTGGTAAGCAATGGGGTGTAGTCGTCCATCAATGTCCTGGGAGAGAACTGCGCCGATCGCAAAATCGCTTGCGTCAGTTTCAATCACTACAGGCCAAACAGGCTCGAAATGCTGTAATATGGGTGCCTCCATAAAGTATTCTTGAGCGTATCAAAGGCTATCTGATTTTGCAGATTTGCTTTCCAATCACACTTTCCGTTTGTTTTCTTGGTTAGCTCCGTTAAGAGATGGCATATCTTTGAAAATCCTTCGATGAAGCGTCAATAGAAGTTGGCGAACCCGAGGAAACACTGGACGTCCTTGACAGACTCCGGAATATCCCATTTGAGAATAGTGTCAATCTTGTCCTCGGACATGCTGACACCTTCTCCCGATATGATGTACCAAAGGAATTCAACTTGCTTTGATGCCATTTGCACTTATCGGGTGCTATAGCCAAGTTGTTTTCCTGTAATCAACGAAGGACTTCTCTAGTCAATCGTATATGCTCTTCTTCGTTTTCTGTATAGATGAGGATATCATCTATATAGACTACCACTCCATGATCAATTAGATCTCGCAAGGTCTCATTCATCATATCCTGGAATGTAGCTGGCGCGTTCGCCAATCCGAAGGGCATGACCAGGTATTCATAATGTCCATATCTCATACGAAACACTGTTTTCCATTCGTCTCCAGGTTTGATTCGAATGAGGTTGTATCCTGCCTTGAAATCAATCTTGGTAAAATTTCGATCCAGCAACCCTGTCTCTAAGTTCATGGATAAGCAGTAATGGATATCGGTTCATAATCGTCACCGATTAAGACCTCTGTGATCCACGCACAAACGTAAGCCTCTTCCGTGTGGCTTTGGAACGAAGAGTATGGGTGCACCCACGGGTGACTTGCTTGGACGAATCTTCCCGGAATCAAGCATTTCTTTAAGATAATCTTTAAGGACCGAAAGCTCCTTCTCTGAGAGCGCGTAGATGGGACCCCACGGAGGTTGTTCCCCATCCTTTCAGTCAATGGCATGATCATAGGATCGATGTGGCAGAAGAGCATTGGCAGTTTCCCCATTGTATATGTTTGAAAGTCTCTATACTGCCATGGAATTGCTCCACCCAATCGATCTCAATCTCATGCGCCGCACTGACATGCATTGAACCAATAACCCCGATCCATGGAGGGTCTGTTCCAACATCAAAATGGAATCGGCATATTCGATTGAAAACGAAGATACTGCTGCCTTTGTGCAATGTTGGTGGCAGTGTTTCGACGTAAACTGGAGCTGATCATTTTCTTCCTTAACTCCGCTGAGTGCTCCATACTTGACGATCCACCAGTAAGGTAACATGATGTCAGACGAATCCTCCATTGGACCAATTTCGAAGGTTTCTTTGGTATAATGGAATTCATACCGTAGAGTAACGGGGAAGGTGTACTGCCAATCCGCTCCTTCTACTCCTTCTCCATTGAAGTTTTCGACTATCTTTGGTTCCGTTTGAGTCACTAATGCAACACCATGTGAATCTGCCCACTGCTTTAACATCATAGGTGTATCGCACCCAGTATCCAAGAGAACCCTTACAGGGATGTTCTTCTTGTCTCGAAAGCTTGCACACATGTGTACTGTGGGTCTTGCACCTGTTTTCGGTTCAGGTGGGAGTTGTTGTTTTGGTTTCTTGGGTTCAGGTTGTAGTGCGTTGGCCGCAGCCTTGCATTTTCGATCTTTTCGAGTGGAAACTGTGATGAACTGCCTTTCAACTCAGCTCCGGCCGCAACGGGTCGTAATTGAATTATTGATGCCTGGGTGAATGAGTTTTTGAATGAGTATGATCAAGTTCGAAGTAAATGTGTTGTCATGCTTGGATGCTATATGACCTGCATATTTCGAGTACTGAACTCATCCTCAGGCATCCTTTCTTAAACAGCAGAAAAGAAAGTTTTATTAATTGAAAAACCTACAAGCAATACCAATGACCGCACTGGCAAGAAAACCCAAAGAGATATCTGCATCCGTAAATACAAATCATAGAGGTCTCTGTACCTCAAGATAACATAAGAAAGACCGCAATCTCATATAACAAAGGAAAGACAAAAGAAACTCATTTCAGTAGTCAATCTCCATACCATCAGAGTCAACCTCATGAAGCACTCGAGAGCTAGAGGGTGCTGCTGGTGGTTTCGTAATTCGATCAGCCAGACTCCTGGGCTTGACCTTGGAAGAAGAGGTGGTTATCTCTGGCGTCGAAGCTTCCACCTTAGGCTTTCTCTTTTTCTTGCTGGACGAAACTTTGATAGCATTCTTGCAGAAGACGCATCGATGCTCCGAAGAACCGCAGCGTTTACCTTCGTTACGCTTGGCGTTTGCTTCCAACAAAGATTCGGCAATGCGTGTCAGGGCTTCGCCCTTGTCCGTGTTGAGAGCCTTAGGACCCTGCATCTCCGTTCGAGGATTCTTGGAGTCAGAACCCTTTTCAGGATTCTTCTTTCCTTTATTCCCCTTATGATCACCATCAACATCATGCGTCCTCTTATTGTCCTTCTTATCTTTGGGCTTGTGATCGTTGTAATGGTGCTTGTTCTTTTCTTGCAGGCGTCTCGCAAAAGCGCGGCCGACTTGTCAAAGCAGCAGTTCGTATTCTCCATCATCATTCGGTGTAAGCTTCGAACAGGATAGTCGATCCTTGATGTCCTCGTTGAGACCGCTGTGCAGAGCTTCTCGCCATGCAATTCCTAATAAGCAGACTTGGTAGTTCAAGGCTTCCATCCTTACGATGTAATCCTGAATGTCTCCCTTGTACTGCAAATCGTTCTATTTTCGGAGGTTTTCCTTTTCCTCCTCCATGTCGATGAATTGCTCCTCCATGCTGCTAACAAACCCTGCCCAGGTATCGACTTGAAAATGTTTTTTCATCTGGTCCTCGCGATTGTTGTACCAAGCCAGTGCCTTTTCCCACAAGATACTTGCAACGAAGATGCTCTTATCGTCATCATCGAAATAACTGACCTTGAAGTACTTAAATATCTCTCCACCCTGCGAATCCATTGGCGGTAGGACTCTGTCTGTCCGTCGGATCGCCTTTGAATTTCCCAGGAAGCTCAATCTTTTGCTTCCACCCTGGGTTCGGTGCTTTGGTGGATACGGAAGTGCTTGTGGAGGTGCTGGCGGAGGTGCTGGCAGTACCGAAGTTTGTTCACTGTAGTTCGTTCTTTCTGGAGGTGGGAGTGGCGGAAGATCATCTTCCCACAATCAGAGGAGCTTCAGCTACTCGAGCTGGAGCTGGAAGACTCGGAGCCACTTGGTGGATCTGCTCGAACGCCTTCTGCGCCATCTCCGTTGCCCTCGGGCCCCTGAGTCATAGCTTCTCTGATGCAAATTCCAGCGCCATCCTTAGTGGCATATCGAACGCGGAATCCCTCGCCATCGGGCTTGGTATCCCCTTCTTTTGGTGTCAACACTGACCTAGCCAGGGAGCGAACTGATTTTTTCATTCTTTCATCCGAGAGCTTTCGTTTGCAATGCTCTAGTGAATTCTTTGAATTTCCGCTCGAAATCTTTTTTCATCCTTCGCTCCGACGCCTTCCTTTCCCTCTCTACATTATCCGCCTTTTTCTGTGCTTCCTTCTGTGTATCTTGCAACTTCTTTGACTCTGCTCGAGCCTTGGCGTATAATCCAGACATTTTTTCGCTCTCCTCTTTTGCTTTGAGCTGGATGGTCGCGAGTTCTTGAGATTGAAGGTGCTCTTGAAGGGCTAGACGTTATTGGGATGGTTCCCTGTTATCGAGCATAGTTGAGAGGGTGTTCCAGGCATTTCCAGAACGTTGAATCTGCTCACTGAGAGCAAATCGTAGCTCTTTGTAGGATTCGGTGGATTGGGCCTTCATCACAGCAAAGGCTGCTTGGACGTTAGCCGCAAATACTTGGGATTGGATGACTATATCGGAGTGCTTCGAAAATTGAGCCCTTTCTATCTTTTCCACTCTCAGGCAGATGGCATCGTATATCTCGTTCTGCCTAATGATGAGCCCTTCGTAAGCTCGGGCCAATTCTGGGAGGGCCGTTCGTATCTCGAAATTCTTCTCCCTTGCTTCCTGAATGAGGTCGTCCATTCGTCCTAACTCCCTGTTGATTCCATCCAAAAGCTGAATAACCAGTCCGGAATATCGTTCTTCGTAATGGGCTGGTAATGCATCACCTGCTTATCTATATCGCTGGATAGAATCAAACCATTTTCTCTTCTCACCGCGGTGTAGGCTTCCTCCATCTGCATCAGGAAAATGCAATTTCCTCCATGGCCTGGCACCCACCTTCCGGGATCCTCCTTGGGCCTCAGGAGGCTCCCAAACCCTCCCGAATCATTTTACTATGCTCCGACGTGCTCCATGCAGCTCCCGGTGCACCTGTGAACTTTCCACAATTGCACAGGAGCATCTCACAGCATTGCTACCACTTCCTGGGAGGTCCACAAACTCACTCCTTCATCAGCAACATGTAAAATGCACCTGGAGCGTTGGTGCAATCTCCGGGAGCCTCCGGGAGAAATGGCATAGTTTTGGACCCTCTTGAAGCTCTAGCTAAGTTCTTTGGAAATTTTGACCATTTTGTTCCTATTTCACAAGGTTTCGGCGCACCTGACATCTTAGTTTCGGCGCTCCGAAAACTACTGCAAGGATGCTCGACGCATCTGAGATCGTGAGATCGTCATCACACCTGAGATCCCTGGTGCGCCGGAGATGCTCAGCCCTCGGTGCTCCTTAATTCACGTTTGTACAGGCCTTGAATGAGGGGAGAATCTTGATTCTATTGATATCTACAATATATACAGGGTTGGATGAAAACAAGGGAGATGAGAGACGACATTCAAGCGGGCTTAGAGAGAGATGACAGGATGACTCTCGAGAATGGATCTCGAGCGAGGTTGGGGATATATATCTGCAGCGATCTGAGAGAGATGGATTTCGAGCGGGCTTGGAGAGAGATTGAGGCTTCCGAGCACGATTAATTGTGTGAGAGACGGTCGCTGAACCTGGTTGCTGAAAGCGAGGACAGAACCGAAAGAGAGTAATTGGTGCGAGATCTGGCTTGGAATATGTTAACCTACGATCGGGAAGCCAAGTAGAGGACTTAACTAGGGTAGAGAGAAGAGGCTGCATGTACGGTCCTCGGCAGCAAGGGAGAGTCAGTAGCTGCAGACGGTGAGGGCCAGGAGAGCGAGAGCTAGACGGAGCGCGAGAGATGGCGGGCAAGTGATGGCGGACAAGCCGGCTTGGAGAGCGATGACGAATTGTCGCGCAGGCATGGAGATGGACGAGATAGATCTCAAGTGGGCTTGGAGGGAGTTTAAAGAGAGAGATTGATGCTGCCAAGCACGAGAAACTGTGAGAGAGATGGTCACTGAAGCGGGTTGTGGAATGCGAGGCATGACAGAACGCGAGTAATTGGTACGAGATCTGGCTAGGAATATGTCAACCCACGATCGGGAAGCCCAGCGGAGGACTTCTCTGTACGGTGCTCGGCAGCAAGAGAGAGTTGGTAGCTGCAGCCGGCTGCAGAGGGCGAGGGCCAGGAGGGCGAGGGCCAGACGGAGTGCGAGTGTAATTGGTGCAAGACCTGTGGCTTGAGAGATGTTATCCCACGATCGCAAAGCCGAGTGGACGACTTAACATTGATAAGAGAGGAGTCGGTCTCTGAAACCGGCTGCAGAGACGAGTACCACACGGTGTACGAGAATGATTGATCGAGCGAGGACAGATGACAGCTGGCTCATGATGTTAACTGACTGTTGACTGGCGATGCGCTGGGGAGGAGATTATCTCTGGTAATGCTGGATGTGACTAGAAGGAAAGAGAGAGAATTTGGATGAGGACTTGAGAGCTGCAGACACCAGAGACGAACGAAAGCTGCGAGCTTGGATTCGTGCGCGAAAAACTAGGTCCCGATTCGGTATGTTGCACCCGTCAACTCGTATAATCTGCTTGGCATGCCGTATCTCCTAACCCAAACTCGCAGGTCGAATCCAAATCAGAGGTGCAATTTCGGCCAACCAAGCCTTATATGGCTTAGCCCATTGACAATCAAACAAATTAGACGAGAATACGAATGCAACTTACCGAATCAAGTCCTAGTTTCTCGCTTACGAATCCGAACTCAGATGGCTTTCGTCCATCTCTGTCTCTCTGCAGCTCTCAAACTCTCATCCATCTTCTCTCTCTTTCCTTCTCGTCCTCTCTCTCAACCTCGTTTCATCCATGTTTTCTAGAGTTAAGTTCCCACCCCTGAGCATCGCCAGTCATCAGGCCGTTAACATCATGAGCCAGCTGTCATTTGTCCACACTCGATCGATCACTCTCGTACACCGTGGTACTCATCTCTGCAGCCGGCTTCAGAGACCGAATCCTCTCTTATCAATGTTAAGTCCTCCACTCGGCTTTGTGATCGTGGGATAACATCTCTCAAGCCACAGGTCTTGCACCAATTACAATCGCACTCCGTCTGGGCCTCGCACTCCTGGCCTCGTTCTCTACGTGCGGCTGCAGCTACAGACTCTCTCCCTCTCATGCGCGCACCGTATGCGCAGTCGAGCACCGTGCGTGCAGCCTCTCCTCTCTACCCAAGTCAAGTCCTCCACTTGGCTTCGTGATCGTTCGTTAACATCTTCCAAGCCAGATCTCGCACCAATTACTCGCTTTCTGTCTTGCCCTCACTTTTAGCAACCGCTTCAGAGACCGTCTCTCTCACAATTACTCGTGCTCGGCAGCCTTAATCCCGTTTTATATCCATTATGTCCATCTCTCTCCAATCCTACCGGTGATCCGTGTCAATCTCTCCAAGCTCGCTGGAGATCCATCTCGTCATCTCTCTCGAAGCCTGCTGGAGATTCGTCATCTCTCTCCAAGCCTGCTGGAGATCCGTCATCTCTCTCCAAGCCCGCTGGAAATCCATCTCGTCATCTCTCTCCAATCCCACTGAAGATCTATATCGTCATCTCTCTCCAAGCCCGCTGGAGATCCGTCATCTCTCTCCAAGCCTGTCTTATGTCCCCTTTGTATTAGTCCAAGTGTGTTTATAGTGTAGATAGTTGGATATCAATAGAAACTACAATTTCAAGCACCTATGTTCCCATTCTAGTGCTACTCCAGCACGTTGGTGGTTGCGCTCGAGCACAAACAAGTTTTTCATGAACTCCAGAATCATATACCAGTGCTCCCGGAGGCTCCCAAACCTTACACCGGTGCTCCTGGAGGCTACAGAACCATGCACTGGCGCACCCGGAGGTTCCAGAACCTTACACCGGTGCTCCCGGACGCTCCATAATCTTGCACCGGTGCGCCCGGAAGCTCCAGAACCTTGCACCGGTGCTCCCGGAGGCTCCCAGAGGCTTCCGGATGCTCTGCAGAGTGCGTCATTCAAAATCAACCTCCGCAACCTCTGGAGGGTCCCGGAGCTTCCGGGACCGGACGATTGACTTTGCTGATGTGGGTATCCGATCCAGCTCCGCTTCCGGCCATTACCGTTGTACCGGAAAGCGTGCGTTCGATAGGTAAATGAGGTAACGAGCCTTAGCTTCTCGCTGTAGCTGCTTCGATGGCTCGTAGTCTGAATATTCGGAGGTGTACAACGAGTGTGGTGATTCCTGGAACCAAGACCGTGGGAATTGGTATAAAAACAAAGAGGGTACTAATTCTGAGGATAATGAGGAAATGTCTGCAAACAAAGATGGCATCAGGATGGTTTGATGTGTGTAGAAGTGGGTAGAAAAGAATGCCATCCGCGGAAGCGTTTCTTCGCTAACAATATAATATGATACCGGGAGTGTCACTCCAGGTTTACCCGGTCAAAGCAGTATCCGTACTTAATTCGGGACTGCTTCGGAGGTAGGTTGGGAGCTCACTCGGGATGTGGAAATCACTAAAAGGTTCTGAACGAAAAGAATAGGCTTTCTAAATGGGTATATTGTTAAGGCTTGTTCTCCTCGCTGAGAAGGTTGATTGTGATGATTATGCCTTTCTACCCTCGAAGAACTCAGAGGTCTTTATACCTCTTTCTTCGCTTTCTAACAAATACTTCTAACTACGCTTTTCTCTAGAGCTCCCGTACCTAACCTCCGAACCAATTTCCCTCGCCACTACCGCAGGCCTCCATATCCCGATCCTTGTATTGTCTTTACCGTCGTTAGATTATACTCGGACCATTGGTATCCTTTATGACCTCAGCCCCGCGGCTTCTGCCTTCGGACCAGTGGTATCCTTTCTTTCTAGCAACCTCCAGGCGAATAGTCTTCGTTCGATAGAGACTAGCTTCTTTGTTCGGAGCGGTGCATTCTCTAGCTTCGGTAGAGAGTCGCTTCGCTGTTCGGGGCGGTGCATTCTCTAGCTTCGCCTAGCAGAGAGTAGCGTCACTTACTCGGAGCGGTGCTTTCTCTAGCGTCACTTACTCGGAGCAGTGCTTTCTCTAGCTTTTGTTGTTGGGAGCGGTGCGTTCTCTAGCTTCACTCTTCGGAGCGGTAGCTTCGTTCGGTAAAGAGTAGCTTCGCTATTCGGAGCGGTGCTTTCTCTAACTTCGTCTGGTGGAGTAGCTTCGCTATTCGGAGCGGTGCTTTCTCTAGCTTAGCTCTGCACTCCGAGATGAGTGATAGCCGATGACATCTCAATCGGGCACGTCGCGGGTGATCGTGTGTGTCCCCGCTCCGAGGGTATTATGCTAGGTATAACAACGTATCTCTCCTGTCTATTCCAGTCACGTCCTCCATTGGGCTTCCCGATCGTGGTTTAACATCTCTTGAGCCAGGCCTCGCACCAATCACACTCACGTTCTGTCACATCCTCACTCTCTGCAACCGATTTCAGCCACCGACTCCAGCCACCGACTCCACCGTAGGTGCAGCGTCTCTCCTCCCTTTCCAAGTCAAGTCCTCCACTCGGCTTGCTGACCGTCGGTTAACATCTCCCAAGCCAGGTCACGCACCAATTAATTCGCTCTCTGCAACCGTTATCACGGACCAACATCCAGTGACCGACTCCACCGTAGGTGCAGTCTCTCTTCGCTCATTGCAAGTCAAGTCCTCCACTCGGCTTCCTGACAATCGGTTAACATCTCCCGAACCAGGTCACGCACCGATTAACTTGTAGGGCCGGAAGGGCCGGAAGTGTTTGTTTCGGGTATCTGGAAGGTTGTAGAACTGTCTGTTTGCTTGTTTGCTAGTTTGATCCTTTGTTTTGGGAAAAGCCACCGCCTCACGGCTTGTTTTCCTTTGTGATGGCAACAGCATATATAGAGGGCTTGTCTGCTCTCTTGCTTTAAGAAAGACGCAATAGACTCAACAAGTTTCATCCTCTCTACATCGCTGTGCATCTTGCCACCCACGCACAACAGGTTATGAGCCCTTGCGAGCGTTTTGATTAAAGTAATTATCAAAGGCGAAGAAGGGAGGATAGTCGAGAAGTACATCGACAACCGCCAACGAAGTACTGTTGGAGGAGAGTCAAGATTCGAGTGGAGGAAGTTTGGACATTCAAAGTAACGATGTCAGCCAACAACCTCACGATGAATATTGGTAAGTTCGACGGTGCCAACTATAACAAATGGTCCGGACAGGTGGAGCTCCTGTTAGAGAGCAAACACGTCCTCGGAGTAGTTACAGGCGACCTGAAGAAACCAGAGGCTCTCGGAGAAAATGCGACTGCCACAGAAAGACTGGCACATGCGACACTGACGGAATCTTTTATCGACAAGCATGGGACTGCTAGATCGACCCTCCTGCTGACCATGGAGGAGAGACTCCAGCTTGAGTACATGAAAGTCAAGGATGCCAAGGAGTTATGGGAACAACTCGCGGTAGATTACAAGATGAAAGTCAAGAGGTCGAAGTTTCGCATTCGGAGAGAATTGTTACAGATAAAGTTAGAAGATTGTGGAGACGTCAAGACTTACACACTCCGTATCGACAGGCTAGTTCAAGACTGGAACTTATGTGTTGATGCCGACGAGACAGAGGCGGCAGATGACGACACCAAGACGGCTGTGAGGAAGCGCAAGAAGGCAACGGTTATGCCCGAAGGCGAGCACATCTTCTATCTCTTATACGGCATTCCTAACAACGACGATTGGAAGATCTTCCTAGAGTTCATGGAGGATAAGGAAGCCGAAGACACAATGTGGCCTAGCGATGTCATTACCAAGATGCAGGAGCGTGAAGAAAAGCTCAAGCAGGAAAAGGGCCTTGGTCACGATACCCTACTCTTTGCAAAGAAAGGGAAAGGCAAAGACAAAGGCAAGGGCAATGGCAAGGATAAGAAAGGAAAGGGCAAGTCAGACGACAAGAAAGATAAGAAGTCTTCAGGATCTAGCGAAATGATCTGTCACCATTGCCAGAATAAGGGCCATATTATCAGAGAGTGTCCAAGCAGGAAGCGTGGAGAGAAAGCCGCACCGAAGCCTGAAGAGAAAAAGGATACCGCGGTAGCCGCGACGACGACCGTTGACAACTTTTGGATGGCTGCAGATTCGGATGTGCCAATGTCGGCCTATGATTGGTACATCGACGGTGGTTGCACTTCGCATATATGTGGCCAACGATCGTATTTTTCCAAATATACAGCAT
The DNA here is from genome assembly GCA_015178995.1 of Trichophaea hybrida. Lineage (NCBI taxonomy): Eukaryota > Fungi > Ascomycota > Pezizomycetes > Pezizales > Pyronemataceae > Trichophaea > Trichophaea hybrida. The sequence continues at coordinate 40,794 of WHVE01000349.1, read as the reverse complement.
ATGCTTCGGGTAGCAAGCAAGTTAAGGGATTTAATGGAGTACGGTCAGATGTTGCCGGATATGGAGAAGTTATTTTGACGAGCCGCCTGCCAGATGGTCAATCGGAAAAGATAGTCCTACAGCATGTTATGCACCAGCCTGGATCGTTCAACCTTATTTCACAGTCGACAATCATGGACAAAGATGTGAGAGTCGAGTCGGTTAATCACTACGGTCTGAACCTGTACAACCGACATGGAAAGTTGATTGCCACCGCTCCACAGGCTGGAGGTTTGTTTGTCCTCGATCGTATCATGGATTCGGAGGAGTCTAAGACTGTCACTGTCGATATCGCTGGAGCAGCAGTTGCGGAAGTCACCACAGAGAGTTGCATGGTCGCGCTTAAGACTATTGGGCACCCGACGAAGTCGGCAGCCGCGCGGCGCATACTCTGGCACAGACGACTGGCGCATGTTGGATTAAAAGCATTGGATATCACCCCAAAGGTGGTTGAAGGTATGCCGGCGCTCACAGGGAAATGTGATTGCGACAGCTGTATTAAGGGTAAGAATGTGAGAAAACCCTTTACACCCATTACAACGAGAGCATCGACGCCTCTCGAGCTTATCCATTCGGACATCTGCGGTCCAGTCGACACTGCAATTGGAGGAGGCCGGTATATGCTTCTATTCATTGACGATTGCACAAGATGGACTACGTGTTACATACTGATCCACAAGTCGGAAGCATTGGCGAAGTTCAAGGAATGGGTTGCACTTGCTGAAAAGACACATTCTACTGCTGGACACAAGGTCAAGAAGTTCCGAACCGACGGCGGAGGAGAGTTTACTTCCAAGAAATTCGCAGCGTACCTCAAGGAGGAGGGCATCGTCAAGGAAACAACGACACCATATACGCCACAATCGAATGGAGTAGTTGAGAGAGCGAATCGGACGATTTTTGGTCGTGCACGGAGTATGCTGGAAGATGCTGGTCTCTCAAAGAAGTACTGGGCTTTCGCAGTTGAGGTTGCAGTTTATTTAAAGAATCGCACGCCCACAAGATCAGTCGTTGGAAAAACTCCGTTTGAGGCCTGGCTTGGTGCAAAACCCACAATCAAGCATCTGAGAGTTTTTGGATGTTTAGCTTTTGTTCATATTCCGAAAGAGAAGCGGAAGAAATTGGATTATCGTGCGACTCCAGGAATATTCGTGGGCTACTGCATCACCACCAAGCAGTATTTGATTTATGATCCGTTGGCGAGAGCTCTCCATCGTTCAAGAGATGTGATTTTCAGAGAAGATCGTAGGTATACGGCTCCAAATGCTGCAGATGAAGCGATTTTATCAGAGCACTTCTATCGAGAAGTAATCGCGGAGGATTCGGAGGATCGCTGGAAAAAGAAATATGATCTCCTGAAGAAGCAAATTGAGACAGCGAAGCTAACCGATGAAGGCAATTCCGGACGTCAAATCCACGAAGTTAGTGGATCCGGAGGAGATGAAGAAATCATTGAAGAACCGCAGGTCGAACCTCCAATTGTACCCCCTACGCAGCCCTCGACGTCGCAAACGCAGAATAAGAAGAAATCTAGAGCCTTGGCTGGACTCGACACATCGTTAGGATCTGCTTGGTGTGGTGTGCTAGAAGCGTAGTGTCTATTCTCTCAGTGTCACGATTTATGTATACGCGGACTTGAGCCGCACACGTGACTAACGTACATCCTACATCCACCTCCCTCTACAAAAGAAAGCTTTCCACCCGAAAACAAAGGAAAAACGCTCTGAAACCTCAATCTTGTTTAGCCGCTATCCTCGCGCTCCTCCTTGTTGGTGCTGGTGGTAGCCCCTTGATTTTGGCTGCCCGCGGTCGGGTTGTTGTCACCGAAGGGTCTGCTGGACGTAGGTTCTTCGGAAGGAGTTTGTTCAAGCTCTCGTCGCTCAGGGTAGCCGCAAACTCTCTGACTGTCTCTTTGCCTCCAAAACGGGTCAGATTTGTCAGTGGCTCCCAAGTCCACTCCTCCTCCGGTTGGCCCTCCCACTGGACTCGGAACTGGGCCCTGCCGTTGTCGTCGACTCGCCACTCGCGGATGGCTTCCAGCCCATACTCGGCATCGCCGCTCTTGGTGACTCTGATCGGTGGCGGTGCCGCCTGCAGTCGGGATTCGTCGATGGTACAACGTTTAAACTCACTGACATTGTACGTCTTGTGTATGCGGAGATGCTGGGGCATGTCGGTGATCTCGAAGGCATTGCCATTGCCGCGCTGCATGCCAAGGGTGTACGGGCCGACATATCGTTGTTGTAAAGCCCGACTAAGTCGCGCGCCAGGCTCGTCGGTTCCAGGTGCAGCAGCTCCGTAGCTCAGTGGCATGTTTCTGGTGTTTATCATCACACGGTCGCCAGTCTGGAAGTTGTGTGGCTGTCGTTTCTTATTGGCTTCCGCGGCTTGGGCAGTTTGGGTGATTGCAAGTTTATCCCATAGCTGGGCCAGAATATCTGCCATGGTCGTCGCGAAGCTGACTGCCTGTTGTCCTCCTGGTCGTGCCGCAGCCCCGCCGTACGAATTCGAATTTGCAGAGGTCGTTGCAGCGATGACATCAAGCGGCATTCGCGGAACATAACCAAGGTCAGCCTCAAACGGCGCCATCTCTGTCGCCTTATGCTTGCTTGCATTGTACGCGAACTCCGCCAGTGGCAGCAGTTTGGCCCAATTTCTCTCATTTCCAGAGGCGAAGGTTCGGAGATACCGTTCGACGATGCTGTTGACCTTTTCCGCAAGTCCGTCGGTTTGTGGATGAAAGGCCGTTGACATACGCAGCTTGGTTCTCCATATCTCGTTCAAATGCTGCCAGAAGTCGGACGTAAATCTGACGTCTCGGTCGCTGACAATCGATTCTGGGATTCCATGCAGTCGGAAGTAGACGTCAATAAAAATTTCCGCGAACCGTTGAGCCGTCAGGTCCTTCTCTGTTGTAGCCGTCCAGATGGCTCTTTTCGTCAAGCCGTCGACAAAGGTAATAATAGTGTCGTTTCCGTTGCTGATCGGAAGCTTTGTGATAAAGTCGATGTTGACTCGCTGCCATCTTGTGCTGGGGACGTCCAATGGCTGTAAGAGCCCGTATGGCTTCTGATTCGTCGACTTGGCTCTCGCGCACGCAGCGCATCCCTTAACATACTGTTTGACCGTCTGATACTGACGCGGCCAGAAGAATCGCCGCCCCACTGTTGACGCTGTCCTATCGATTCCAAAGTGACCGCCGACCGTCGAGTCATGAGCCTCATGTAGGACTTTGTTCTGGAGCTCTTTTGGAATACAGAGGCGATCGGTCGAACGATGGAGTATCAGGCCCTCATCATTGATCCAGTAATGTCGTGCTCGGTCTCGTCGTTGCTTCTTTTCGCCGGGAGTTCCATTGTCGGGGGCGACGCCGGAGAGTTGACGGTATACCATGCCGAAGTATGGATCTGTAGGATATGCCGCTCGTACATCTTCCATCCATCCGTCGGCTTGAATAACACTCGCATGCATAAGCTCTCCTGTGCAGTCACCGCTCTCTAAACTTAGCTCTGCTATTGGCTGGCTGGCCCCAGGTCGTACTGTTCGTGGTAATGGAGGATCCTTGTAATCAGGTCGTCTGCTGAGAGCGTCCTGGATATAGTTCCGTGCCCCTGGAAGGTACTCGATCTCGAAGTCGTATTCCATCAGTGTCTCCAGGAGTCGCATTTGTGGACTTGTCAGCCTTGGTTGCTTAAGAATATGCTGCAATGCCGAGTGGTCTGTTTGTACTTTGAACTGGTCGCCGCCATGTAGGTAGAAGCGCCAATGTTCGATCGCATCCTTCACTCCCAGCAGCTCTTTGTCGTAGGTGGAATAACGGGTTTCGGCGTCGTGTAGCTTGGGGGAAAAGTAGGCAATGATTCTGTCCGTCCATTCGCCAGTAGTTTCCTTTTGGAGCTGCCGCAGAGTGGCTCCAATTGCAAAGGCTGATGCGTCCGTCCGCACCAGGTACTGACCGCTCTCCTTCGATGGGAGTGCGAGTGCCGGGTGGTCTAGCATGGCCGCCTTGAGAATGTCAATCGCGTTTGTCACTTGTTTCCACTGTTCCGGATCGTTCCGCACTTTGTTGAACTCTGCTGGGGTTACGTTGAGTAAGGCAGTCAAGGGAGAGGCGGTCTTTGCAAAATTCTTGATGAAGCGACGGTAGACACCCGCGAGCCCGACGAAGCTGCGCATTTCTTTGGGAGTCGCTGGATCGGGCCAGTCTGCAATCGCGGCGATATTCTCAGATGTCATTGAGACGCCGCTTCCGTTCACCTTGAAGCCGAGAAACGGTGCTTCTGCTCGGCCGAATTGGCACTTCTCGCTCTGCAGTCGGAAACCATCCCGGCGGACGGAGTCCAACACTGCTTGCACATGTTTCTCGTGAGCCTCTTCGTTTTTGAAGTAAATCATGATGTCGTCCAAAAAGACAATGCAGTAGCCGCCGTCGATGTGCTTCCGTAAGAGATCCGTCATTAGCCTCATGAACTCGCTTGGTGCATTTGCTAGTCCGAACGGCATCACCAGCCACTCATACAGACCGTCCGGGCCGATAAACGCCGTCTTCTCGATCGATTCAGGGTGCATACGGTGTTGATGGTAGCTGCTGTGGAAGTCCAGCTTGGAGAAACACTTGGCTCCTTGTAGGCGTGCGATGAGGTCTTCTGGGTGAGGCAGGGGGAATCGGTCTTTGATAGTAATCTTGTTCAGAGCTCGATAGTCGATGCACATCCGCCATTTGCCTCCAGGTTTTGGTACAAATAGGACAGGTGACGCATATGGGGAGTGTGAACTGCGAATCTTGCGTTTCTGCAGCAGTTCGGTTGTTTGTTTCTTATACTCCTCCCACTCTGCAGCTGTCTGTCGGTACGGACTCCGATGTGGTGGCTCTACTCCTGGGATTGTACGAATTCGGAAGCCGCCCGCTGAACGTACTGGAGGCAGTCCTTCCGGCCCCAGGAAGAGGTCGTGGTACTGCTCTCGAACCCGCCTCTCAAACTCTGACAACTCCTCCGCTCCCGTTTCCAACGCCATGCACTCCGCCCATATTACCGCACAATCGGCCTTGAACGTGGCCTCGTCGACAATCTCTCCGATCACTACCTCGTCCACCATCTCTGCCCCAAATTCCATAGCTAGCAGTTCCATTTTATTGTATCCTTGAGTTCCCACTGGCATCTCCGCGGTGGGAATCTCTGCAGTTGCCGTCAGCAATTCGGAGTTTCTGCCCTCTTCTTTCCTCAGCCCGTCTATTCTATATTCGAACCGGCCGCCGTCCCCGCCGCCGAGCCACAGTCGATTCTTTTTGTGATTGACATGATGCGGAACCTCCTCCATCCAGTCTTTGCCGAGGATGATATCGTACTTCGCTAGCGGATAGACCACGAACCATCCCACGTAATGAAGCCCGCCGATATTTAGGTTCAAACGCACTTCTTTCAACGGCATAGTCTCGACCCGTCCCGCGGTCGTTAATTGCATGTCGCCGCGGTGCCGTGTCTTTGGCTTGTCGATTAGCGTTTGTAAAAGGTTCGGGCTGACGAATTTGTGGCTGGCACCGCAATCGTATAACGTATATGCTGACGCTTCTCTTCTTCTCCCTTCTCTATTTTCTTCTTCTCTTTCTTCTCCTGAGTGGCTCGATGGACACGACACGGGGAGGTTGAAACGAAGCAGATTCGAGCTGTCACCTTCGGAGTAAAACAACTTGATATTAACGCTCTTACGAGCTCTATTTCTGCCCGCCTCAGCCTCGTCGCCCGTCCCTACCGTATCCCTTGCCTCCGGAGATGCCGTGCACTCGGCAGCACCTCCTAGGCGTTTCCCGCATTCTCTTCCTCTTGATTTCTCCCACCTTTACATTGGCCCACGCCACCGTTTCCACCACCGCGGCCGTCAGTACCGTTTCCTCTTCCACGGCCTCCACGACCTCCACGACCTCCACGACCTCCACTGTTATCACCAGATACTTCCTGATTTGGGCAGTCGTAAGCCCAATGTCCATCCGTCGCATGGCACTTGGCGCACTCGTTGGGTGCAAGTGGTTGTCGGTTACCGCGGTTGCGGTTAGTGCTTCGGCCATACATCGCCGAGATCTCGGCCGCCTTGGCTTTGTCTTTCGGTGGTGCAGAAGTGTCGGAGTCGGCCACAAATATCATTGCCCGTTCCAAAGTCGGTACACCTCCCATCTCTCGTCTGAAGTTGCGGTACTGGATGAAGGAGCGGTAGGCACTCTCACTTGGGCGTAATTTGGCTGCATACTCATCTAGGAGTTGTTGGGAGGTCATTGGTGCATGTGGGTCGAGTTGGAGTCGTAGCCGTCGGAATTCTTCGTTGAAAGTGGCTACATGGCCCTTGGCGGGGATAGCGAGCAGCCGCCACTCGTCCTCGAAGTTACGGAGTGCGTCCAGCGGAGTAAATTCCTCCTTCAGTCGTGTGCAAAAGTCGTTCCAGGTCGGGTATGGCTGACTAGTCGGGTATGTCGAAGCCGTCCACCTGCCTGCTGCCTCCTTGAGTTGGAGTAAGGCATATCTGGTCCATCCGTCTGTTCGTGGCACTTCCGCTCCGCTTGTTGCCATGGTTGGTGTTGTGGCGCCGCTGCCAGCCGGGGTCATTGATGCAAGCCATCCAATTTCGTGACACCGGGCTTCAAATTGTCGTTGTAAGTCATTGACGAAGTCACCGACGACCTGCATGTCGCGCTCGCCCTTGAACTCCGGAAGTCGCCTGGGGTCAATTGTGAAGGTGTTAGTCGCGTTTCCAATTCCAACTTGACTCCTTGCACCGGCAGCCATCATCATTCGAACCGCCGCCTCCGATGCTCGTACCCTCTCCTCCGTTTCCGCTAGTTGTCTCCTAAGTTCTGCCACTTCCTGTCTAGCTGCTAAGGCCTCCCTGGCGGCTCCGTCTGCCTCGTGCTCTCCACCGGCCGCCGCGCGCAAGATCTCATTTTCGGCCGTTAAGTCTTCGATTGCTGCCGCCCGGTCCTCTGCCGCGTCGAAACACTCCGCCCATGCGTCCTCTACAGCTGCAATGTACCGTCTCCACCTGCCATTCTCGTTTGGTTCGACAATCGACTGTTCCAAGATCCAGTCACGATACCGGACGTACTCGTCTGATCGTGGTGTCTCGTCATTTGGCTCGCGTAGTAGGTTCATGGTGTCGTCTGGGTATTCGGGGTCATGGTACCAGGGATCGCCGTTGTTGCTGCTCTCTGCCCCCAGCTGCGGGAGCACCATGCTCTGTCTAGGTCGCTTTCTGGGTGCGACTGATCGTGCCATCCTTCAGATTCTCTCTTAATTCGGGACGTGTCGGGGTTGCATATGACGTGTCAGTGTCTCCGGGGTCTCTATTTCTCTGAGTCTCTATTTCTCTGGGTCTCTTTCTCTGGGTCTCTATTTCTCTGGGTCTCTTTCTCTGGGTCTCTCTTTCTCTGAGTCTCTATTTCTCTGGATCTCTGCAATTGGCTCTCTCTGGGCTCTGATCGATGATCTCGCCGGTGTTGTCGCTCGTGATCTCGCGTAGGGGTCTCGTGATGTCGGCGCGTCGGGTCTGTGGACTGATACGCGTCGGTGTAACGTAGTCTCTGTGGTCTCTGTCTCGTAGGTCCTCTCGATCTGCTCAATTGCGTCGAATTGCCACTGCAAAGCACCGGAATCGAGGCAAAAGAGGGTGTTGACGTGTTGCTACCAAGATGTGGTGTGCTAGAAGCGTAGTGTCTATTCTCTCAGTGTCACGATCTATGTATACGCGGACTTGAGCCGCACACGTGACTAACGTACATCCTACACTTGGGCTGCACCACGAGAAGGAAGTCGGAGAACTCGCCCGCCTCCAGGAAGACTGGCGGAGTCATCTCAACTTGCAAGCGATGATGAAGAATACGAGGAAGAAATCGCGCCAATTTATGCAGCTATCATGGTCTCCGAAGGAGTTGGCAACCAGGATGGCATTGAGGATCCGAAGTCATATAAGGCCGCAACTGAGAGCCAGCAAGCAGCCGAATGGGATATCGCGATGAAAGAAGAACTGAGTGCGATCGTCGATCACAAGGTTTTTGACTCTGATTTCGTCGAAATTCCAGAAGGCAGGAAGGCATTACCAAGCCACTGGGTTTATAAAGTCAAGAGAGACGGGAATGGAAAGATACAGAGATTCAAAGCACGCCTGGTCGTTGGTGGAAATCACCAAGTAGAAGGAATAGACTACAAGGAAACCTATGCTCCGACGGCAAGACTTGGCCACGTCAGGTTGGCCTTGGCCATCGCAGCAGCATACGACTTGGAGTTACACCAGATGGACGTCTGCACGGCATTTCTTGGAGTCGATTTGGAAGAGGAAATCTATATGCACCCTCCTCAAGGCTATTACCGTATGATCGGAAGCGTTGGAAAGTTATCAACTGCACCAGGAAAACCTCGGATACTTGCAATGATTCCACCAGTCCGGACGGACCCGGTCTGGGGTAGGGCTCGGTCCAGTCTAGACCGGGATCAGTCCAGTCTCAACCGGTCTGGACTGGACCATGACATGACTTTTTGCAGGACTAGTCCAGTCTGGGGTAGGGCTCAGTCCGGGATCGGTCCAGTCCGGACTGGTCCACCGCCGGACTGCTGGAATCATTGGATACTTGTGATGAGACTTCGGAAATCGCTTTACGGCCTGAAACAGTCATCTAATGTCTGGTACGGAGAATTCAAGAATTTTATCATTTCAATTGGGTTAGAACCATCGAGAGTAGATGGTGGTCTGTTTATACTTCGCGATAAATCCAAAGTAATCGCCGCAGTCGTCTTGTACGTCGACGATTTGTTGATTCTCGGCAAAGACATCGGAGATATCAAGAAGCAATTGGCAACCAGATTCCGGATGCACGACATGGGAGAAGCATCGTTCGATTTGGGAATGACAATCGAGAGAAATCGTAACCTTCGAATCGTCGATATCCACCAGCAAGCATTTCTCGATGCTGTGTTAAATAAGTACGGAATGCAGGACGCCAAAGCCGTTTCGACTCCAATAAGTATGAAACTTCATAAGCGGAAGGCTGACGAAGATCCTTGCGACAAGAAACTGTATCAGTCGATGGTTGGAAGCCTTATGTACTTGATGACTGCCACAAGGCCGGATTTGGCATACGCAGTCGGAGTTCTCAGCCGATACAATTCGGATCCATCAAAGGAACATATGGTGGCTCTCAAGCGCGTTTTCCGATATCTTAAGGGCACTAGGCACTGGAAGCTTCGTTTAGGAGGAGAAAATCCAGGAGGAGGTCGACTTCAAGTCTATGTGGATTCAGATTACGCTGGAGATAAAGACGATTTTAAGTCGACATCAGGGATGGTTATCAAGTTCGGAGGAGCAGTCGATTGGAGATCCAGGAAGCAGAAGTCAACCGCTCAGTCGACCACAGACGCGGAGTATTATGCATTTGGCGCCGCTTGTATGAGGATCACCCATCTAATGCATCTGATGGAAGAGATTGGCATTGATATTCGGCCCATGGTTTATACGGATTCCCAATCGATGCTAGCCAGCGTTAAGAACCGCATTTACCGCGGCACTGAAGTTGCACATATCGCCACAAAGTTCCACTTGGCTGCAGACATGGTACGTGAGAACCAATTCGATATGGAGTATGTTCTATTCCAGTCACGGAGGATGTCCCTCCGCGGAGAGACCGGTCCATTCACGGAGTCCCACCCTCAGTGACTGGACTGGTTCATCCGCGGAGTGTACCCCTGCACCCCACCTCCGTGAATGGACTGGTCCATTCACCGAGTGTGAATGCTCTACATGCATATATGCCCATACATGTGTGCGCACTCAGCTGGCCATATCCAGCTGAATTTAATCAATGCAATTGCATTGAGCCCAGCGCAACTACGTGCATTCAGCCACATCGCAAAACTCGACCGTACTTTGAAAGTTCCTGAAAGCACCACGTGCTTTCATGCTTTCGGCTGCTTTTCACACACTTTCGCTGCGAATGCTCTTTCGCTCCCTTTCAGGCTGAGAGATATTTACTTCTTTTTGCGTCTTTCGCTACAGTGGCCGTTTAGGTACAGTGGCTCTTTCGCTGCAAAACCTCTTTCGCTGAAGAATCTCTTTTGCACTAGATTCGGCTGGTCTATTGATGAGACGCAGCTGGTCGTTGAAGCGGTCTTTGCAGGGATGCAGCTAATCTTTTGCACCCTCCGTCAGCGACCTGCATCACTCTTGGCGTATATCGAGAGGATTCCCCGGGCCACGAATGAAAGTCATCAACCGAGCAGTAGTTATAAGGTTACACGCCAGAAAAAGAGAGTTCTTGAGAATTGAATAACTTAGTGGATTTGCAGTTCTTATTCATAAATCATGATGTTGATAGACATTTAGTTGAAGTTTATTCCTGCGACTAACTCCGTGACCAACTCTGGCACCCACACCTGCAGTCTCAGTCTGAGAATCTCATGATGTCCAATGGCCATGATGTTGAGGATTTAAGTCGATGGTACTGGGTTCATGACGATACTTGGACTCATGGGGAGAGCAGATCTCCGTATCAGATTTGCCAGCGGAATCCGCAGCTTGATTTTCAGGGCAATTGGGCTGGTGTGAGTGCGAGCGTGAGTGCGAGTGTTGAGTGCGAACATGAGCGTACAGTGATAATCGACAGTCTGCTAGATCTTCATGAACATGGTGGTGACACTGATGGCCCTATGATAGTCTTTAATACCACCGCACTAGGACTCTAAGTTAAGCTCAGCCATTGAGTTAAGTCCGCATACTAGGAGGCTGGCTAATCTGCTGGCCAGAGCTTCTGACCTCTTTGCTGGCGGCCGAACCTTGAGTTTACCGTGCAGGATAACCTTGAGTATACTGCTGCAGCCTCATCTGGAAGAAAGCATGAAAGTGTATCTGCACGAAAGGAAATACGCAGCGAAAGTCGACGGAAAGCCTGAAAGTTTGACATACTTTCAAAGTTGACTCCCGTCTGACACCTTCTGGATTTGCTTCGCGCCGGTGAAAGCCTGAAAGAGCGACTCAGTCACTGCAATACAACGGGTACAAGACGATAAGCTAGGCCCTGGACAGAGGATGGCTAAAAACGCAGTCGAGTGGAACAACAAAATCGTGGGAATGGGAGTAGATATAGAGTACCGGTGGGTACCATCTCACGAAGGAGTTGAAGGAAACGAAAAAGCCGACAAACAAGCGAAAGCAGCCGCGGAAAGAGTTGAGGGCACTTTGGAGCTTGTGAAAGGATACAAAGGATGGTTGAGGCGAAGGTGCAGCGAAGGGTCACGGAAGCCAAGTGGATCGAAACTGAAAAGTGGTGGAAGGCGAAGTTCAACGGCAAGAAGGGGGGGTACAGAATGAATAAGAAGAGGAGGATGAGCAAGCTGTTGGGCGAGACCAAGAAGAGCGTCGCGGGAAGCTATCTCCAGTTAAAAGTGGGGCATGCTCTAACAGGAGTTTATTTGGAACGCATTAAAAAGAAGGAAAGCAAAGAGTGCTGGTGGTGCGGACACTCGACGCAGACAGTAAACCACCTGTTCAAGTGGTGCAAGAAATGGAAGCGGCAGCAGGACACTCGGTGGGAAAAACTGAGGAAGAAGTGCAAGATGAAGGAGAGAGGCAGAGTACCGATGGCGCAGGTTTTCGATACGGAAGAAGCTGAGAAGGCAGTGTTGAAGTTTTTTGATGGATACTGATGTCGGGAGGGTTACGGAGGCTTAGGGAAGGGACGGGCAGGGAATGAGGAGGGCGGAAAAGAGTTAGTTAGTTTCGGAGAAGGGGAGAAGGAGAAAGCGATGATACGACTTTGCGCAAAGAGGCAAGAAGGGACACCTGACGGCCATACTGGAGAAGTATCGCGAAAAAGGGTAGATTATGTCATGGCCGCAAGCGGCCGAATACAGTATGATTCAAACAAAAAAAGCCTGAAAGAGCCAGAAAGCGACGCGTACGGTTTAGCGATGGCGCAGAGGAAAACTACGAAAGTGATTTGACAGAACTGGATATTGAGGAAGGAGCGGGTCTCGAGGAGTACAAGGGTGTGGACGAGGAGGAGGAGGAAGAGGACGATGTAAAGGAAGATGGCAACGAGGAAGAACAGCTGGTCTCAAGTCAGGATATGGAGCATAGTGGAATTGTAGTGGCACCACGACGTTGAGTGCAATTAGCACTTTGTATGTATGCTCCGCGAATGAACCAGTCCAGTCACGGAGGTGGGGTGCAGGGGTATACTCCGTAAATGAACCAGTCCAGTCACTGAGGGTGGGACTCCGTGAATGGACCGGTCTCGTTGTTGTTGTTTATTCATACTGTATTTACTCTAGCTAGAGTATGACAGGACCCTTAACACCTCCGCCTCCGGGCGAGCCGGTTAGATGGCGGAGCTCCCACCTACTACCCTTCATCCCCGTTGACACAAGAAAAGTAAAGTGAATGACTGACCGCCTCTATCAAAAATTCCATGACAAAAGAAAAGCAAACGATAGACACCTCCATGCTCCATGCCTCACGTAGGCGGGAACTTCCCAACGTCCGTGGCCGCCAGAAAGTCCATCACCGCCTTGTCACATATCTCCATGGAAAACAGCTCAGATATCTGTACCTTCCGACACCTGCCCGCTTTCCAGCCCGTTGCCTTCCCCACCGTCTTCCAGAGCTCCTGCTGCTGGTGTTTCCAACGGCCGCAGTGACGGAAAAGATGCTCCCGCGTCTGGGCCGCCGTCCCTCCGCACCACCAGCACTTGTCGTCCTCTCGGTGTCCGAACCGTTTGAGGTAAGCTCCAGTAGGTGCATGTCCGCATTTTAGTCGGTAGAATCGAGTTGCCAATGACTTTGCACTTGCCATTGGGATGGGTCTCTTACTGCCTGCCTTGCCCTTCAGCCTGTAGCCGAAGTGCTTACTGCATTTGTCGGCCTCCCACCGCGCCTTGGCTGCTGATCTTCCCTCGGAGATCCGCCTAGCTATATTTGAAGCCGAGGTGTATGGCCGCTCTATTGCAGTGCTTCCATTCGCATTTCGGGCTAAGTTCGCCTGGCGGTCTGCTTCTTCGTTCCCGGCAATGCCGGAGTGCCCAGGGACCCAATGAATCTCCGTTGCGATGCCATGGGCGAGGAGGGCCCGCGCTCTTCGATTGATCCGTCTCGCTAATCGCTGTCCAGGGCCCGGCTCCAGATGTGCCGTCCGTCGAATGGCGGCTTGTGAGTCGCTGAAGATCGCCACCGTCTTTACTCCATGCTTTTGCAGTGGTTCTCTCTTCTTGATCGTCTCACCGAGCGCGAGTCCGATCGCCCACAATTCGGCATCGAAGACCTCCATCCGTCCAGTGCCTAGATAACTGCGGCGGGCCCTCCATTCGTTTCCGTGTTTGCACACTGCTGCGGCTCCCACTCGGCCATCGTCAGAGCGCGATCCATCTGTCCACCACATCCAGACCCCCGCTTCAACCTTTGCTTCCTTCTCTCTTGCCCAGCGCTCTGCGGCTCTCTTGGCTGCGGTGTCGTCATCCAGTATAATGGTCTTAACTACTGGTTCTTCGCCCGGGGCCGGCCAGCTCATGCCTTCGGTTGTCCGGCCATGCTCATGCTCTTTCTCGACTACTCTGCATATTGGTGCGCCCGACGAGGGGTCTTCGTGCAGCTCCTTTAGTTTGCTGCTGCATGCGTTTGCCAGTCTTGCTGTGAATCGTTGTTGTCTGGAGTCTAAGATTACCGGCGCGGGTGTAAGCCCTGCATCTCTCATCAGTGCCCCACGTGGGGTCGTGGGCAGCGCACCCAGAACGGATCTAGCTTGTCGGTTCAGGAGAAGTTGAAGGTCGTCTCGCCTGCCTACTTCTTTGGGATCCCACCAGAGCTCGCTCCCATATAGTGCGACTGCTTGTACACATGCTATTTGGACGGCTCTCACGCTCTCTGGAACAACCCCGAATGTCTTTGTAAGAGTTCGGAGTCTGGCTTCGGCTGCCCTGGCTTTCTTCATGCATCGGTTGTGGTGCTCCTTGAACGTCAGGTGCGCATCCATCCAGACGCCCAACCAGCGTGTCGCCTCTTTGTTGAATCGTATAAACCCGTCTCCGACTCTTATCTTTGCTGTTAGCTTCGGCCGGAGGTGCTTCTTGTGGCCTCGTCTGCGCGTGAACAGTGCCGCTTCCGTTTTCGCTGTATCGAACTGCAGCCCTCGTCGATTCGCCCATTCAATGCTTTTGCTGCGCATCTCTCAAGTGTCGTGACGACCTTATTGACGTCGCTTCCAGACGCCACCCAACCGAGGTCATCCACAAACGAGAGTCCTTCGGCTGAGACGTACTCCTCGACCCACTTAATCAGTCCTGATGTGTAGATTGCAAAGAGGATTGGTGACACAGGTGAGCCCTGCGGGATCCCTGCTTCCACTGGGTGTCTCTCCATGGCATTACCCTCGATTATCATTTCTACTGTCCTTTCTGAGAGGAAGCTTTCCGTCCATCGTATGAGGTCTCCATCCATGCGCTTGACCTTCATTGCGTTGACTAGCCTCCCTTTTGCAACGCTCGGGAAGGCTGCCTTGATATCCATGAGAAGCACACCGGTTATGGCGCCGTTCGTCCATGCTGTGTGCGCCCTGTCGACCATGATGGCCGCTGCATCGATGGCCGACCGCCCCTTTCTGCTGCCGAATTGTCCATCGCACAGTAGCCCCTCCGCTCGGCCTCTTCTGACAGCAGTTCCGCAACTACCTTCTCAACAACTTTTCCCATGCAGTTGAGCAGTGAGATTGTGCGGTACGCTTTTAGCTTCGTGTAGTCGTCCTTGCCGGGCTTGCGAATGACGACTCCACTGGCTCGTTTCCAGACTGCTGGATGTCGTCCTGTGCGAATTACTGCTTTCGCCAGCCTTACGACCCTCTCTTTATCCCACTTCCAGAGCAGGCGAATGGCTCCGAAGGACAGTTTGTCTGGGCCTGGCGCTTTCTTCACTGATTGGGAGTATAGGGCCCGCTCGACTGCTTGCTCAGTAACTCTCATATGCGCACTTCCGGCCGGAGGTAGCTCGTAGTAGTGGTCGTCATCATTTAGAGGGAAGGACTCTAGCCTCAGCATCTCCTCCTTCTCCATGGCGGTGTTCGCTTGCTTGCCCTCTCTGTCCGTCAGAGCCTCCACTGTCGCGCCGCCGAGGGTCGACATATTTTGCTGCTCTCCAGACCTCAGCTCCTCGAGGTTCTGCAAGTAGTCGCTCCACATTTGGCTCTTGGATTCCGAATAGACTTCTGCAGGTCTGCTTTCGCTGGCTGCCCCCACCGAGTTTCGTCCATTTCTTCTCTTTTCTTGCCCGAGCCTCTTCCTTTTCGTCTTGATGTCGGCATTCCACCACCTCTTCGATTTTGCGCAGATCCTGATTTTCTTTGCTGTGGCGTCTAGAACCTTGCCCAGTGCTTCCTGACACCACGTGGCCTCCTGCTCGACTTCGTCCTCCGTGCACCCCGCACTCAGGTGTGCTCTCTCCTTCGCTAACTCCAACCATAGCTTCCGGCTCCTTTTCGTCCTGCTCCGTCATTGCAGCCAATTTCACCCTATCACCCGCTCGTGGTCTGCCTCCTCTTGCTTGTCCACGTCTACCTCCCACTCTATAACCTCGTGGTCGGAACAGTGGCGTGGCTCTCGTACAGTATGGCCCATTTCGTGATTGGTCGATTCGCCAAGGTTAAGTCAATGATCGATTCGCCTTCGAGGTCTTCTCTTTTCCAGTAGTGGGTGGCCCGGTCGTCGTTTCCAATTTCCAGTCCGTTTTCGTCTATAATGTCTTCCCAGAAGACGGCGTTCCGCTGCTCGGTGCATCTTGGATCCCATCGTCGGCTGTGGGCGTTGAAGTCTCCAGCAAGGACGGTGCTGCCTTGCCGAATGACTCTCTGCCAATTTAGTTTCCGTGCTGGTCTCTCCCCGACTGTGTGTCTCTTTGATCGTAGACATTGACGATCCTTGTGACCTTCTCTCCTCTTCTTCGAACATCAGTGACAATGACATCGTCATTAGCACCCCTGCTCAGATCCGTTCGCTCATCCACTGCAAGGCCGCTTCCCTTGCGCACCGCGTCCAAACTCTTTTTCTTTTCTTATTTCATATGCTGTGTGGTTAATTTCAAATCCTCTTCTTTCTCTTGGTGGCTCTTGCAAGCACACTACGTCCGCCTTCGTTCTACCCCCGTCTCCAGCGCCGCTATAGTCCACTCGTACGACCTGGCGCAGTTGTGTTGCACTGCTCTAATCATTGGTAGCCGGAGCTCCCGTTTCATTTTCCATTCCGGTTGCCGTCGCAGTGTCGGCCATCGTGACGTCTCTCGCTTCCCTACTGCCTCTTCTTCTCCTGCGCACCCGCCATCTCTTCTTCGTCCCCCCGCCTTCCGCCCCGCCCTGACCCTGATACCGATCGCTACTCTGTTCGTCCCGTTGCTGCCCCATCGCTTCGCTCGCTGTGGCTCCCTGGCTGGCCCAATCCTCCTGCTCTCGCGCGCCGCTTTGGCGCCTCGGTCTTCTTTGCGCACCTGCTGCTGAATGCAATGTGGTTTCCTTTGCAGTTAGGGCACTTTCTTGTGTGTGGCCGCAGAGTGAGCCCTGCTTTGCATTGCACCCCACGACATTGCACTTGTGTCACTGGTACGGTGCGGGCCTGAGCAGTAGCCACACACGGCTGGTTGCTACATCTGTTTTCAATATGGCCCCATCCACAGCACAGCTCGCACCTACTGTCAGGGCCAATGTTGGTGAATGGTTCGACACGATACCACACTCCCGCTGCTTTGATGCCTTCCTTCATTAATCTCTGTGCCACTTTGCTCCCTTTCACAACAAAGACCACCGACGACGCGGAGATCTCCCCGTTCTGTCTTCTCTGCCTGATAGTGCGGGGGTTCGCCAGCCACCTTACTTGGGTGGGGATAGCTACTCCTTCGTTTTCGGCCTGGAATTCCTCGCGCATTTTTTGTAAGCCTTCTGTACCCTTGCCCATGTACCTTATGAGCGGTACCGCGTGAATCTTTAGTCTCTCCCAGGACTCGTTCTCCTCAACGTCGATAATTCCTCTGTCGACCTTCCGTGCCGCAGTGATGATGACATCGCGGTACAAAAGGGCCATCGCAGCCGTTGCATTATGGTGGGTGATTGCTGTGATGGCCCCTCTGGCATTTCTTTTCGCGTTCATAATCCGGATGTGGGCCGGTGCCTTCTGGTGGAAAAGCGCTCTATTGATTGCCGACGCGATTTCCTGGTCCATTTTATTGGGGACCGGTACGCTCTCGTCTCTCCTTAGAATGAGGCGTCTCGCTGCCATGCTCGAGCCAGTCGTCGGGGCTGGGCCTGGGCCGGCGGTTTCACCAGCGGCCACCATCTTTTGACTCTGGTTTCGCGGTGGAACTGTCTCCCACCGCCTAGTCGGTGTAGGCGTTGGTGCCGGCTTTGACTTAAGTTTGGCCTGCGGTCTGGGCTTGGGTTGCTGCTGCTGCTGCTGCTGCTGTCGGCGCACCTCCAGCCCTTCCTGCGTCATGTCTGCGTGTTGCGAGGCCTCTAGCCCACCGCTGACGGTGTCCATCCTGTCTGTCTCTTTCCCTCTCGCCTTCTGGTCTGGTGCTGTTCCCACTAGGGCCTTCGATACCATCTCTGTGATGCCCGCCTCCCACAACACGTTGTCCTGATGCCGTGCATCCCACTTTTCCTCCCTCTCCTGCATCCATGTTCTCACTCCTAGCCACTGTGCTTCTTCGCTCGTTGCATGAGCTTCCAACATATTCGCCAAGTGTCTGGCTAAGCTTTCAACAGTTTGGTGCAATCGCGTCAGCTCGTGAGCCTGCTGCCGGATTGTTCTCTCCATGCGACTTCTCCAGTCTCCGGGGATCTTCGAAGCCTCTGGGTCCTCAATCCTCGGTCTCTTTCCGTTCTCGTTTTGCCCCGATGGCTCAGTTGCGGTCGCGCTCGTATAGGCGGCACTCATCGCGTCACTAGCCATGCCATTCACCACTTCTCCTCCTCCTGCTCCCTCCATATTCATGTCCTCTCTCTCAATTGGGGTACCAATCGTCGCTCCGGTAGGGTTCTCTCCTCCCGGGGTCGCCATCGTTGTCGTTGCTAGTTGGGTGGTCGCGTCGCGAACGCGTGTGCGCTTTGCAGTTGAGGTGCCCACCCTCCTCTGGCTGTCCAGAGGTGCTGGGAGTATCGTCCTGGGGTCAATTCGATGCTAGAAATTGATTGCCAGCATCCGCTTGTCGATTATTGCCGTGGTTATTGACTTAATTCGCTGTTTCCGTTTTTGCCAAGACTTTGTGGTTGGCTAATGGACCGGTCTCTCCGCGGAGGGACATCCTCCGTGACTGGACTAGAACAGAGTATATTGCAACTACGGAGATGCTCGCAGATGCACTTACGAAGGCCTTGGCGAAGCCGGCGTTTCTGGAGCACTGCCGCGGAATGGGTCTGATTACTGAAGGATAAGTGTTAGATGGGATATGGTTAAGCATTGAGTTCGGCCCGCTTGTGATTGGGATATGATACGGGATAATCGCGGGCATTTACTTTTTGGGGCATTCTACTGTACTGTTTGATTGTTTGGTTTGTTTGGATCGATACCCGCCCCAGGAGGAGTGTAGGGCCGGAAGGGCCGGAAGTGTTTGTTTCGGGTATCTGGAAGGTTGTAGAACTGTCTGTTTGCTTGTTTGCTAGTTTGATCCTTTGTTTTGGGAAAAGCCACCGCCTCACTGCTTGTTTTCCTTTGTGATGGCAACAGCATATATAGAGGGCTTGTCTGCTCTCTTGCTTTAAGAAAGACGCAATAGACTCAACAAGTTTCGTCCTCTCTACATCGCTGTGCATCTTGCCACCCACGCACAACATAACTCGTATTCTGTCTGGCTCTCGCTCTCTGCATCCGGCATCCAATTGAGCTCTCCCCAAACCTTACCAGCCATCGGTCACCAACCCCGTCTCTCATCAATCCCGTCTCTCATCAACCTCATCAACCTTATCAACCTCATCAACTTCATCAACCTCATCAACCCCATCTCTCCAAGCTCACTTGGGAGCCATTTCGTCCATCTCTCTCTCTCCAAACCCACTTGTCAGCCGTCTCATCCATCTCTTTCCACGCCAATCTCTCCTAGTCCACATAACAGCCATCTCGTCCATCTCCCCCCAAGCCCACATTAGAGTGAATATGTCAGAGTTGTGAGAGTGAGAATGTCAGAGTTTTGAGAGTGATCATGTCAGAGTTGTGATCATGTCAGAGTGGTGAGAGTGTGTCAGAGTTGCAACTTGTAAATAGTGTTTGAGAGCCGTCTCTCATCAACCATCGCCCTGTCTCCCCTTTTATTCATCCGACTGTATATATACTGTAGATAGATGTCAATAGAAACTGCAATTTCAAGTACCAGTTCTACAAGTTGGTGTGACAGTGTGGTTGAAACCATATACTACCCTCAAAAACCATACGCTTGAGGGTTAACTAGTTTTTCACAATGATAATCTCAACGTATGTTGTGATATTATCTTGAAATTTGAAAAACTGTATGCGAACGTACGGTAGCACCCAATAAGCCACGATAAGCTACGATAAGCTGCGATAATGTACCGGTGGTGGAGCGGTAACAGCCAAAATGTTCCATAACACAGCGGTAACAGCGATAGCAAATCCCAATTACGGTGGCACGGTCACTTTTCCCGATGCAGGTGAACATTTAACAAGTCAAATCACCGGTCTTAACCACTGTCCCTGACCATGTAACTTCTGGCGGTTGACTATTGACCTCTGCTGCCCTGTTTCCATCCTCTAGGGCATCAACTGGGCTCTGCATACTTCGAACATATATAACAGAGCCCTCCTCCCCCTCGCTTTTCTCATCATCCCACCCCCCTCCATCTATAATATCTCCTTCCTCATCCTCCCAATCACTGAGACCACTTGTACCCACCTCCTTTGAACCTACACCCTACTTTTCTGCATGATTGGACCCTTTGAGTCCCTTTCCTACTGGTGCTGCTATAGCTGCAGCCTTATCCTGGCGCTTTTTGATTTTGGCCGCTTTTTCTTGATCAATCCTCTCTCTCTTCTCTGAGCTGCACCACACCCTCAGCAGTATACACACGAGCTTCACCAAGGTGACGTCGATCTTTAGCTGCAACTGCAGTGGTATCCTTGGCCCCAGAACGAAGAAATCTCACCATTTCCTTCCCCAATTCTTCGTCTGCAAGTGCCACCTGGGCAGACCTTCACAGCTGATGTATGAGAGACTTGAGCTTTAGAGATGAAGGTGTTTGACAGGTGACAAGGTGTGATGAACTGCGCGCTAGTCTGCTAACGGCTCCTGGATTTCGCGGAGTTTTGGTTTGAGCAGCAGAGGGACAGCTTGGCGGTGAATCAGGCCGACTGATATTTTGCGATTGGCACTCAAAAACTTTGCGTGAGTTCAATAGCCAGATCCCAGTAGCTTCAAATGTACTCAAGATGTTCTTCGGTATGTATGCTGCAGCCCTGGCACGTGTCACAAGTCCATTGAAAAAGTCATTAACCGAATGAACTGAGACTCTGGGGGTGTGTCTACTGATGGAATTGCCCGTTCTTAATGGCATTACCTCCTTTTCTGATCCATAAATCCAACTCATGGCTATAGCAGTGTGATAATAGACCAAAGAGGCCCACATCCAGTGGCTGTAAGATATGTGTGGAGTGCGCTGGGAGGCATATGGGGTGTATATCTCTTTTTAAGCAAATATCGAAAAACTGCAATGTCAAATGTGATCCATGTTCATCAAGAACCAGATTACGCGGCTGTTGCTTAGCACTAATGCACTCAGCATGAGCAGCAGAGCATTTCGATGATACCTACACTTGAGCTGTGAACTTTTCAAAGGTCCACTGGCAAAAATGACCTTACGCGTAGCGCAGCTCATAGCAACCGGTTTGTCGGACAGCATTCGATAGGAAATTTTGCGCGTAGGCACTATGAGCTCCTATGGACTGTGTGTGAACATTGGTAATTGCACATGGTGGCTATGGAGCATAGGCACATGGGGAAATGGCAAATACGCGGGCATTGGCAACGGCTCAATCTGGTGATCTGCGCGGGGACACTATGAAGTTCTATGGATCTACACTGGCAAAAATGACATTACGCGTAGCGCAGCTCAGCGGTATCTATAGATAGATGGAGTGTACGAACCTGCCCTCTGGAGTACTGTATATATATAACTATGGTCTTTTGGCCTCGTAGATAAGTCAATCTAGCATCTAAAGTAACACTATGAGCTCTATTGACTGCGTATGAACATTGGTATTATGATGTCAATTGCACTTGGTAGCTATGGAGCGCAGGCACAAGTGGAAATGGCAAATACACGGACATGGACAATGGCTCAATCTGGTGATATGCGCAAGGACACTATGAAGTACTATGGATCTATGCAGCCCAGTAGACAAAGCTCTGGCCAGCGGACGTAGCTCTGGGCTAGCCGATGAAGGTCGAGCTAGCCGGCGAAGTTCAGCGCTAGCAGATGAAGCTCAGGGCTAGCGGACGAAGCTCAGGGCTAGTGGACGAAACTCTGGGCTAACGAAAGAAGCTCTGGGCTATCGAAAGAAGCTCTGGGCTAGCGGACGAAGCTCTGGGCTAGCGGACGAAGCTCTGGGCTAGGGAAAGAAACTCTGTGCTAGCGGACGAAGCTTTGGGCTAGCGGACGAAACTCTAGAATAACGAAAGATGCTCTGGGCTAGCGAAAGATGCTCTGGGCTAGCGGACGAAGCTCTGGGCTAGCGGATGAAGCTCTGGGCTAGCGGATGAAGCTCTGGGCTAGCGCATGAAGCGCTGGGCAAGCGGACGAAGCTCTGGGCTAACTTAGCAGATGAAGCTACGAAGCACTGGTCAGTTAATAGAGTACTAGCGAACAGACTTAGCAAATAGAGTTGGCTCAACTTAGAGTGCCATCATCATCACCCTCACCATTGGTTACCGTCACCATCACCATCACCACGATCATGGAGTTGCAGTGGATGGTCTATCAGCCACTCTGGCACTCGCATACATACAGCCAAACTCGCTGCAAATGGAGCTACAGATTCGGCTGGCAAATCTGACTCGGAGATCTGCTCTCCGCAAGACCGAAATCTCTACCATTGACCCTGTATCTTCGATTTTAATCCTCAACACCACGGCCGTTGGACATCGTGAGACTCCCTGGCCGCAGCCAAGCCTGAGTGGATGGTAACGGAGCTGGCAGCGGGGGATACACTTTGGTCAAAAGTCTATCGACAACACGATTCTGCCAGTAGGAAGTTAGTTGGGCTGGGAGACAGTAGTCGATCTATTGGTGTAGACCTTATTTGCAGGTGCTGGAACTCTAACAGAATCTCACGATGTTTCAGAATCTCACGATGTTTCGTGGCTATGGTGTTGACAACTTCAGGCATCTCTACTGTAGTGACAGTTGATATTCTGGTCATAGGGAGGAGAGATCTCCGATCCAGTTTTGGCAGCGCAATCTGCTGCCATCATACCCTGGCTTTCCGCTCTATTTGGGATGAGCGCAGGGCCTCCAATGCAAGCGTTGAGCTGGTTTATTGTCACGGTGATATTATCGATGGTGGTGATAGTGATGAGCAAGGGAAGTGGATCAAACTACCTTAGTCAACAAAGCTTCCGCCTTCATGTGAGGTCGCAGCTTTTCGTAGTCAAAGCTTCCTGCATAGTCAGAGCTTCAGAGTTTGCCACAGCCGAACTCTATGTATAGATACCGCTGGCCATATTGGCTTCCATAGAACCCCACGCTGACTATCAGAAGCTGCATGATAGATCAATCCGCCAGTAGTCAATCCATAGGCCTTGCAGGCCATTTAGACTTCCATAGGGCACCGCGCAAACCATCAGAAGCTGCACGTATGCACGTGAACGCATCGCGCAGCCTATAGATAGTGGATCAGCACTTTTGCTGTTGCAGTAGTCCATTCATAGGATCTGCAGGCCATTTAGACTTCTATAGGGCACCGCGCAAACCATCAGAAGCTGCGCGTAGCGCAGGGGTCCACTGGAAGCTTGTTATGAGCTGCGCGTATGCGCGTGAACGCGTCGCGCAGCCTATAGTGGATTTGCACTTTTGCTGTTGTCATTCCCACCCATTCTAACACTAATTCATGGTCAGTCCAGTCCTTGGATGACCAAGCGAAGGTAGCCTGCTCTTTAGCTTGGACCCCAGCAAGCCATCCTAATGTATGCTTTCCACCGTTATAGATATACATTGGTAGTATAACCTTACCGGCTGAAGATATACACTCTATAACTGTAACCATTTCCTGGGTTCCATTCTGACTTTCCCGGGAATTCCTTCGGCCTCTACAGCAGATATCCTTGACTTTCAAGGCCTGACCAGGCATGAACCCCTTCTCATCCATATTGTAAATGTTTTCTGGATGAGCATTGAGCTTCTTAATAAGTTTTCCCATCTGCAGACCGGTCATTAGTCAAAGATATTGAAGTATTCGAAACTAACTTACTTTGCGGCCGAAGTCTCTCAGAATCACAGGGTGATTCGCACTTGCCCTCTGGCGATCCAGGCGCTGACTAAACTTGCTTGTAATTCTAGGATGTCGGTTTAGGATGTGAGTAATCCAATGTTTGCCTAATTGCTGACGATGTTGCGGAGATAGTAGAGATAGGGCAACTTCCTTAACCATATTCCCTTGGAGTGGATGTCCCAGGCCATCCAGAGCTTCGCAGAATCTTACAATCGATTTCTGTTCCTCAGGAGTGAGCAGCTGCTCCTTCTCATATGTAGCACGGTGGAGCTGAGCCCCTTTGAGTCTATCTCACAGGGTACCATAGAGAATGCTGTAAGTTGAGGCTGCTGAGCGGATGGATGTTACTTCACCATTAAGATATGCTTGTTTGGCATCCAGGATGTCATTTTCTCTGTCAGCGGCCAGTTCTCTGGGCTTCACTCTGCCCATGGTTGTGGTAATGAAGTGGGAAGTTGAAAATTAAGTTTATGAGCGCGGTAAATACGATCCCATGCTCGGACGTTTACGTGCATGATTGCATGATTGGTTACTAGGCCATGGGCAGTCAGACTGAGAAATACGTTAGTTCTTGCTGGTGAGTATGACGGCTGTGCCATGTTTTATCTAGTAGCATTTTGAGTTGGTGGACTTTGTGGTTGAAAATCTGGTGGCATTGGTATTGGTCTTGGGCATCTTTTGAGGTAAGTATATGAGGTTTTTAAATTAGATGCTGCTCTGCAGTAAGGTGCAGTTCTGTATTCAAAGTAATTGCTTGTCTGGTAATGGATGGAGAAGATAAAGAGAATAGTTTATAGCGACAGTGCCAGGCTCATGACCTGTTAGAATGGTAGATGATTATAGTTGTTTGCTTCATTTATTGGTGTACTCTATCTATGCCTTTATACAGATACATGGAACCTACTACTTTCTACACATGCGCACACACACATTCCCATTCCTTACAATCCATCTTAAGCCCTTCAACTTGTATGCCCTATACAGTTCAGCTCCTCCTGGTTTCTCGTCTCATCTCCAAGTCATCTCATCATAATCCTCTAATCTTCTAATATGAGATTTCAGTCATCTCTATATTTACCATGTCTGAAATTGCTGATCTGTAGGTAGAAGCCTCAGGTATTCATTCTCAAAGTTTAATGTTACTTACTTCAATGCTTTCGGGGATATGCCCGTCCACTCTGCATGCTTTTCCAACATGACAGTATATACTTTACCTAGGTGGTTCATACTAGCAGTCCACCAAATTGACATTGTGCTAGTCTAACCGTATGGCTGAGTTGACACGTCTGCTGGTAGGCATTACTGATTACTTGTGTATTGTTAGGAGTACTCTAGGCTAAAGCATGAGGGAGGAAATTGAATGGGGAATTGTTCACGCTGCCCCTGTTGTAGAGCTAAATAAGGCTAGTGCCCATCATCATCAATAGAAACGACAATCATCTTTCTTTTTCGTCTCACCCTTCGTTCTTGTCCAGATAGTCACGGGTTGCGTTTCTGCTCTTCTTAGGCTTCTCTTTTTGAGGCCTCGTATCACCCCTCAACTTGGATGACTTAGACGAGCTATCAGGGCTCAGAATTTCACTGCTGTTAGGCTAAGCATGAGTCTTATTAGGTGCATTCGGCTTCGAGTTACAGATCTTCCTTTGGGGGTGCTGTAATGATCTAACGGCAAGGAGAAATTGAAAGTCACCATGCAGACTGTAGACTAACCCTTGTCGTCAATTATTCGGAAGTTCTAGATTTGGATATCACTGCTACCATTAAGCGCGGAGGAATTGGCTCTCCGGCTGCGTCATCGCAGCTATCCCCGGGCCCCGACAAACCACCAGGGTCATCTCGTCCTCCTCCCGGCTGCCCAAGAAAATCGGACTTGCTATCGCCATGGTACTTGTGCTCGCCCTCCTCTAGATCTTCTGTTATGGGCGAAGTCGTCTTCGCACAGAGTACCATCTGGTTCCAGAACCGATGAGCCGAATTTCCGAAAACACGTTTACCCGTACAGGTTTGTTCCGCCCCATTCACAGAATCACCCCATCCATGGGGTAGCGCTTGGTGTGTGATCTGCGAATAGATAGCAATGGCTAGCGATTTCTCACCGCACGAAAAATTTGCAACACCAACACCACTAACACAGCGCATCATCGTCCTGACATATCGTTGCCATCAATCACCATGTGCAAATTGTGATGCAAAAAATAACAACCTAGCCGAAAAAATTTGCTTGTTACCTGTGCTCTGATGCTCATATACATATTCTGAACAAATTTTTTTTTGCTACTGTTGTAAGCAATAAGAGAATTTGGAAATGTACTACTGGTTTATGCCATTAATCAATTCTGTACATTTGCGCAGAGTATTGTTGCATTTTAAGGTGCCTCGAATATTTCATATGGCGAGAAATCACTAAGACGGATATACATTTGCATCGTGTTGAGCAGTCGCCACTGGTATTTCCAATCTGTTGAAAGTAGAGATAGAGAGGCTTGATTGTACTATCTAAGAGAGCCAGAAAGGGTGTATATATACAGTAGTCTAAATCCGAATCCGTACGTACTAATCTATGTATAGAGACGGATGAATACCATCAGCCCGACAGTTCTCTCCGGCCATACGAGGGCTGATATCTATTTATGCAACACAATCCTTAAGCTTCCATTGACTTCCACGGAGCTCTCTTGCATATAAAGACATACATTCCCCCTTAGATAGTTCAGTAGACTTCTTCCGCTTTACACTTACAACAAATCCTTCCGTTTTCGCCAGCGAGTGTCGAGCTATGACTGGGAATGCAAATCCCCAGTACGGTGTTCCGGCATTGTGCACGCTTCATTGCAGCTTTCTTTGACGGTGTGGATTCAATTTCTCACTTAATTCGGGAGTCTTTGATCATTGAAGCGGGGAATGTCGTATTTCCTCCCGTCAAAACTTTCGTACTTGAAATGTAACATTTGCCAAAATGGAAAAAGAGATGCAAATGCTGAATTTATGGTTGTACTTTTTCAGATAGTGCTCTCGAAAGGACAGAAATCTTTGATCGGGAAAAATATACATGGATGTGTCGATCAAAAGCCATTGCCCCGCATACAACATCAAATATTATTTTCTTCCCCAAAATGATGTTGTACCTCGGTACCCTGAATTCGAATGGAATCATTAGTCCTGAAGGTTCGGTAATGTGAAGTTGATGGATTGCCTGAGTTTGTAGTGTAAGTGTGTGTGTAAGCGAAATGTTAAAGTACACTGATACAATGTTTGGTGTAACTTTCGGTGTTGTATTATACAAGCGCAAACCGTGTGCGTATATTATACAGAGTGAGAGGACTAAACAGAATGTTTCCGGACGGTCAACTTTCAAGGTCATTTCGTGCCGATCAACTTTGACCTACCAGCATCAATTATATCCAACTACCTACATACTTCCAGACTCCCATCACAATTTCTCCTGAGGATTACTTGACCGAAGCCCTGAACGGTTACAAACTGAAATTACAGCGCGTCTAGTCTTCCTCGCTTGCTGGCTAAATTCCTTGAGCTTTGATTTAGCCAAAGTTGCAGAAGTTGCAGTGTTCTCAGACTTCTTCACCTGCCGCTGCCTCCTATCTCTGGCCTGCACTGGGTCCGAGGCACGAGCGGTTGTACCACTGGCAGCACCAGTGATTGAAATATCCAGAGGACACTAGCTGGAGCGGAGGTACATGGAACATGGTGAGAAATCTGCAGTACAATCTGTAACAAAACTCACCAACAATGCTCTGGATAGCGGTGATGTTTATGCCGGAAGGTCAAAGTTGACCGGCGCGAAATGACCTTGAAAGTTGGCTGTCCGGGAACACTCCGCATTCTATATATAGCATTATGTAGGTCAGTGTTGATGAAGACGTCTTATCAAGAAAAATCTTGACGTTCTGTATACTCACTGAGTATCAATTTCCAAACATGGCCATCTCGCATCATATTAACCATTATTCCATTTAGATTGGGCGAAATGAGAAATATAAACGATTCAGAACCTTTCTGATTATAATACTGTCTATTACCCCGCTATCGTCATAATCATTCATCTTCAGTCACATTTCCACTTTCATCCTCTCGCGCCGTACGTTCTTCAAGCCACTGTTCCAACATCTCTCTCTGATCGTCAAGGTAACTCTTCACAGCAGCAGGCTTAAAGTCAACTGCCGATATCTTCCTGCCCGAAGCCTTTTTTACCCTCTTAATAAACTGAGCCCATCTCTTCTGGCTTGTGGAATCCATGAATACCGGGCGCAACCGATCCGTACAGTTTATCCAGGTTAGTAGTAACTGAGTATCGTGAACTACCTTCCATGCTTGAACGACTACGCATGACACGTTAGAAATTCCACCTCATGACCAGCCGAAAAGCAGTATGTCTTACAGGTTTGATACACATCCACCTTCTTGTGAAGCGCGTCACGTTTCTCACCGTGCCAACCTGCCCCATACTTGAGCCCCCCAGCAATAGCAGCGGCAGTCAGTAACACCGGCCAAGATGTAACAGCAAGGGCAGTTGACGTTACGACAGGAAGTGACCCTGTTGTGAATATACCGGCCACCCCTGAGAGACCCCACGTTGCCAATGGCGCCATAGTCTGTGTTGTTACCAATCCAACACCCGCATAAATTCCGCCGACGGCTGCTGCCGCAGATGCCACCGTGAGTGTAGCCTCAGCCTCTTGGTGTTTAATAAACGCTTTGAAGGTTTTGTCATTTGCGGTTGCAACCGCGGCTGCAACCTCGGTTGTTTGGTACAGTGCAGTCCAGAGAATCTCATCGGGATGTTTGCCAGTCTGATCCGAAGAAGAGGCATGCGTATCTTAATCCAAGGGTTAGGTTTTGTGATCAAAGGGCTAAGATTACCGAGTAGATGGAAAGATTAAAACGTACCGACAGCCAGTTTGATGGCATTTACAACATCACGAATACACTTTATGAAGTCCTCATGGAAGACTGACAGGTCAATCTCCTCGTCCACCGATTCTCGCGCTTGCTTTTGTACTCAAATATCAATACCAATACAGCCAACCAAGACCAATACATACCATCATTGTCTTGAGAATGTCCTGAGCCTTTGCCACAAGTTTTGGATCACGCACATGAGCAGCCGCGGCGAGAGTGGCATCAACTCCCTTCTGTACAGCGTCATATATCATGTCGATAGTTGAATTGATTCCCGCAGCCACCGCGAAGATCACAATTCGCGCCCTAATTGCTAATGTTAGTCCATGCTAATAACTCACATCTTGCGTACAATCTACTCACCACTCCGGGAGATATGAATTGTTCTTTCTGTACTCCTCATCGATGCAGTCCAGGAGATCGATGTTTCTCAAGCATTCACAGAGTGCAGCTCGGTTCCAATAATTGTTAAAGACACCGCGGTTGGCTACAGGGGATAGGCCAAGAATCGACCTTGTTGTCAACGTGTTGATGTAGGGGCGGGAATTCGGGTGGAAGATTTGTTTGCAAAATTTCTTTGAGGCGCATTTGAACGCGCTGGCCAAATCGGCCTCTGAGGCAGGATCAGGCGGGATTACGGTGGAGTGCAGCTTGAGGGAAACCTAAAGCGTGGCAGCGTTATTAGCGAGGGACAGGCCAAGCGCACAGCAGTGACAGATGAAATTTGGAATATACGTGCCAAAACAGTGGTTTGCCCTCTTTCATTGACCACGTGGTGGTTGTCGTATGCCAGAGGCGACCGTCCGGGATTGTTTCCCTTACGAGGGAAAATAGCATCCACGAAACGAACAAGCTTCCTCTTGTACCGCTCCTCGCTTGGATTGCTGGTTGGAAAGACGATTTTGAAGTGGTATTCTTTGGGCACTTGAACCATGATGATGATGCGAATATTGTTGAGTTGCGAGAAGGTGTTTGTTTGGAGGATGGAGCAAATGAGGCTTTGCCGCCCCGCTTCTGATCAGAACAGGTAGCCGCTGCTGCTAAAAATAAAGCTACTGGAATACGCTAGTTCTGAGGTCGGTAAAATTCTGAAAGTTAATGACGCAAGTTTGTAAGTTCGTGTTACACGGCGATGCCAGGTGGCGCCAAGGCTTTGTGCCGCAAGCTAACGCACGTGGAATGTAGCAGAGCCCCTCGGCTGTTCCCTGCACCTTCCTGGCTTGTAGCTGGTTCGGGACTTTGTGTGGCAGCCTTCTGCCACCTCTACGGAGAACCAAGTCGCACTCACTGGGTGGGTTTGGGAGCAAGTAGATGTATTTTGAGTAGCAATGCGATCGAAATAATGATTCCATGTGCTTGAGAAATGTTTGCTGAATGTTTCCCATTGTTTACTCTTTGTAGGCAGGTTGTCGAACTGGCTAAGGGGTGGACTCAACCCCTGCAGCCGTAACGCCAGCCAAACACGCACCCCACCATCCTGATGTCACTTGATTAGTCTGATAGATTCTGTTTCTCCATTCTCAACGTTTTTTTCTTTTATCTACCAATCCTGCATTATAAGAATTTAAGAACTGCTTTCGACACTACATCATTATGTTCTTGTTGATGCGCTACTTTGTACAAGCACAAGTCTTATGTCCGAAGTCTGACTCTAAGCTTCCAGATCAATCGGAATTTGAGCGGTTGCTGGAATGTCTTGGGCATTAGCAAGGATATGCCTGGCGCATTCTCTGGTTATCGCGCGATTTCGTCACTTGATTATTTGCCGATTAACACTGACAAGCGATCCGCCCACAGCTCCATATTTTTACCCCTCACTACACTCTGTATATTCCCGCTGCTCACTCAGATATTCCCGTGCGGCTGCCTTGCTATCCGCCTGCTGCGCTTCAGCATCTTCGCCAAGCTATTGACCGCTACATGGTTTTCCTTCTCTCCTCACTGTTGGCAGCGCTTATCTGTGCTTCGAAATTTTAAAATCAAGAAAACAAGTGATCCCCGGCACGCTCAGTTTACTTAAATCTGTTACCATTTTATATGTCGGTGTTGATTAGTTGATTCTTTATTGATATAGCATGAATAGAAAACTCATTAGCCTCCCGATTCATAGTACAGTTCTAATTCCCAGGTGTTTCTTGTCAAAATTTGGGAGTTTCAAGTGAACTTTCATAGTAGTACTTTCAGGACGTCTAGATTACTACGGTGAAACAGGCTCATAGATCTGTGTTTTGACCCGAAAATGTGCAGCTTCATATACGAATACAGGCTGGTGGGTCAAGAGAATGGGTTCCAACATAGGGGAAATGCATATGTTGACAGAAGTTCGGCCAAAGGAATTCCTGTATTTGCCGGAGGCACTGAACATAGAGTTTTGCTAGCTTGAGAGATAGCGAGGAGATCTCTCATCAGTGGTAGAGTTTAGTCTCGGCCGATTGTCTGGTTCCGGATGTGCTCAACGAAGCCTAGCTCTACAGCTCTACATGAGATAGCACTCGGCGTCTCTGGGTTAGGTGTGCTTTTCTTTCGTATATAAGCCAGCTACTTTCTTTTCTCTTTGTATGGCCGTCGGGAAAAGTGCCCGCGCTACCGTAATCGGGATTTGTTATCGCTGTTACCGCTGAGTGATGGGACGTTTTGGTTGTTACCTGTACTCTACATTACTGTAGCTTATCGCGGCTTATGGGGCGCTACCGTACATTTGCGTACGGTTTTTCGATTTTCAAGATAATGAGAATATACGTCGAGATTGTCATTGTCAAAAACTAGTTGACACTCGAGCGTACAGTTTTTGAGGGTAGCATATGCTTTTGACTGCAATTCTCGCGATTTCTTGCATTCTCACTTAGATGCACTTTCTCATCGACTTGTAGAACTGGTATGGACATTGGTACTTGAAATTGCAGTTTCTATTGATAGCTATCTACAGTATATCTATAGTCGGAGGAATGCAAGCAGAGACGCGGCGTTGCTTGATGAAAGACAGCTCCCAAGCGCTATTTACAAGTTACAACTCTGACACACTCTTACAAGTCTGACACTAACTCTGACACTTTCACAACTCTGACTTGATCACTGTCGAAACTCTGACATTCTCGCTCTCACAATTCTGACAGGCTTGCTCTGAAGTGGGCTTGGGGAGAGATGGACGAGGTGGCTCTCGACCGGGCTTGGAGAGATGGGGTTGATGAGAGATGGGGTTGATGAGAGACGGGGTTGATGAGAGACGAGACGGGGTTGATGAGAGACGGGGCTGATGAGAGACGGGGTTGATGAGAGACGGGGTTGATGAGAGATGGGGTTGATGAGAGACGGGGTTGATGAGAGACAGGGTTGATGAAAGACAGTTCTTAAGAGGGCTTGGGGGGAGATTGCTCGGAATCCGGATACAGAGAGCGACGGCCAGATAGAACGCGATTTAATGGGTGCACGACCTGGCTCGGGAGATGTTAACCCACGGTTGGGATGCCGAGTGGAGGACTTGACTTGGAAAGAGAGGATAGAGGCTGCACCAAAGATGTTCGGCAGCATGTGCATACATGGGATGGAGTCGGTCGCTGGAGTCGGTCGCTGGAGTCGGTCGCTGAAATCGGCTGCAGAGAGCAAGCGCCTGACAGAACGAGAGTGTAATTGGTGCGAGGACTGGCTCGGGAGATGTTAACCCACGACCGGAAGATGTGACTTGGATAGAGAGGAGAGGGGCTACACGTAAGGTGCTCGGTAGCCAGTGCAGGTAGAGTCGGTCGCTGAAGCTGGCTGAAACGAGGGCCACACGGTGTAAGAGAGTGATTATCGAGCGAGGATGAATCAGAGCTGGCTCTAGATGTTATCTGACTGTTGACTGGCGATTCTCAGGAGGGGAACTTAACTGTAGATGGGACGAGGTTGAGAGAGGAGATGGAGATGGAGATGGAGATGGAGATGGACGAAAAAGAAGATGGATGAAAGCACTTGTGTCATGGATTCGTACACAAGCAACTAGGTCTCAATTCGGTAAGTTGCATTCATATTGTTGTCTGACAGTCGCTGGGCTAAGCCACATATGGCTGGGATGGCTGAAATCGCACGACTAATTTGCATTGGACCTGCGATTTTGGGTTAGGAGGTACGAGATTGGACGAGATGATAGGCTCAACCTACCTAATCGAGGCCTAGTTTTCGCGTACGAGTGCATGCTCCAGTTCTCAGCTTCTCGTCCCCCCTGAGCATCGCCATTCAACAGTCAGATAACATCTAGAGCCAGCTCTCATTCATCCTCGCTCGATCGATCACTCTATTACACCGTATGGCCCTCGTCTCAGCAGCCAGCTTCAACAACCGACTCCGTCCCTTAGATGCACTGGCTATCGAGTACCGTATGTGCAGCCCCTCTCCTCTCTATCCAAGTCACGTCTTCCGATCGTGAGTTAACATCTCCAGAGCCAGACCTCGCACCAATTACACTCTCGTTCTGTCAGGCGCTCGCTCTCTGCAGCCGGCTTCAGCGACCGACTCCACCGTAGGTGCAGCCTCTCTCCACTCGGCTTCCCAATCGTGGGTTAACATCTCCCGAGCCAGGTCGCGCACCAATTAACTCGTGTTCTGTCTGGCCCTCGCTCTCTGCATCCGGCTTCCAAGCGATCTCTCCCCAAACCCTCTTAAGAGCTGTCTTTCATCAACCCTGTCTCTCATCAACCCCGTCTCTCATCAACCCCGTCTCTCATCAACCCCATCTCTCCAAGCCCGGTTGAGTGCCATTTCGTCCGTCTCTCTCCATGCCTGCTTGAGAACCATCTCGTCATCTCTCTCCCCGCCCACTTGATCGCCATCTCATTCATCTCTCCCCAAGTCCGCTTAAAGCCATCTCATCCATTGATCCCCAAACCCCCATGAGAGCGAGCATGTCAGAGTTGTGAGAGCGAGAATGTCAAGAGTTTCGAAAGTGATCATGTCAGAGTTGTGATCATGTCAGAGTTGCAACTTGTAAATAGAGAAGCTCATAATTTAGTAATTAATAAATAGTATATGTCATGATTAAATATGAAGCGACCATGAAATTATAGTGATTACCATTCTGGACTGACATGCGACCGTAGGGTCTGACATGATTATGACCATCATACCCGTGGACTCTGACAAGCGACCGTAGGGTCTGACATGATCACGGCTATCATTCCCGCGGATTCTGGCAAGTGACCGTGAGGTCTGAAAGTATCACCTAGTAACTTTGGCATGCTTTGCACTGAGACCTTTGGTATTTGAGGTATAACAAAACAAGACTCTTTGGCTATTGCACCTAGAGATGCATTGTGAATCAGCGATAAGGTTGAAATATTACCGCAAGTTACAGTATGTTATGGGAGTGTTACCGGAGTATTATCTGAGTTATCCATAATGGGCTTGGGCCAATTTGCATATTCCGGCATTATGGCAGTTACCGGAGATTACGGTAAGTCATATGCCATACGGTAAGTTATGGGCAACGAGTTACCAATTTGCAGACACAGCCCCAATTGAGACAGCCCAGCACTATGTGACTGTGTGGATCTTGAAGCTTTGGAAAGGCGATATTTTGGTGAAAATCTCTCTACCATCCCAGCTCACCAGGGGACTAGCATGCTGGTGTGCTTTTGGTATGCACTGGGCTGTATCCATTGGGTGCTGTGAATCACCAAAAAGCACAGTTGTGTGGATTAGGATGCACTCGCTGTAGCATTCTCTTTGAGTGCTAGATGGACCAATGTATCTTACAGTGCAAGCAAGATGCAATAAAATTGGTACCACAGTGAGAAGCGCGCAGTTGAGAAGCCACAGACTGTACTCTCTGCAGACCAGCGGAGGTTGTTGAAAACTCGAAATCTACTTCATATGCGCTCGACTTGTTTTCCAGGCTCTTTCCTCAATTTTCAAATTTAAAAGCGTATATCACATGATATGCTTAAGAACAGTTCTTAGCCAATCCCATCCCTGCAACTCCAAGACCCTGGGCCTCTGCCAATTGTTGCAGCGGATTTTAGATTATGTCATCACCTGTTGTTGGGTTAGGTTTGAGCGCAGAGCCGCTTCCATTTAAGTTCTTGTGTACGTGTCATTTAGATTTAGACTTAGACAGTCAAGAGAGAAGGTTCGGTACAACAACCATCACCATGGCCACTGCGGTTCGTCCTGAGAATATCGATGGTGACCCTGAAGCTGATGAATTTCCCAATGTCCCGTTAATGGAGTTACTTTGCCAGCTACCCGATCTCAGCCATCCCGTCCTCAGCATTACGGCATCCAAGCGAAAATTAGCTAGAGTATGGCGCGCCAAGTTCACTCAAGATTTCGGAAACCAGCGTCCCGAAGACATATATTCACAACATTTGGAGAGCGACATGAGCTCACTTTTCTGGCTCTTCTTCCTGGCATACCCTCAACCCGCACATGTTCTCCTGAGTTTTATCGAGATATGCCACGATATAGATTCCGTGCTCGAGAACCTGATGTTGCGACACCAAAGACTTGCGGATTGGAAGGCCATGGACCAGTTTGAGTATTTAGTAGCCGATGAGCAGGTACACAGTTGGCGGACACACATTAAGGCATCAATGAGCAACATCTAGAAAACACCAGAAACTGTTGAGATGCACTATCGCGATCTTCGCGCAGCAGCCCGTGTCGACCCTGTGTATCAGTTAGGCTATTTAGAAGAACAGTTTTCTATCTTGACACACAATGTGGATTTGCTAGATAGGGTTCTGTACCGCATGCGAGAACGGGCTGGCATTATCCGCGACCGCCTTGAAGTAATTGGAAGGAGTTTCGATCCCACATCCGATATGGTGATAGCTTCCTCTGAGAGTGAAGGTTCGTATTCAACGCTTTATGTGGAATGAAGATTTATCAGCCATACTGACACTCTAAAAAGGCGTTCGTCACAGGCGGCCATTCTCTGCACAATCAAATGAAGATTCCAGTTCTAGCACCGATAGGAATGTCACCACGGTTGGATCCGCGGCACAGGAACCCCAATCACCAGATATGTCATGCTTCGTACAACAGCCACCTACCAGATCCGGCTTCGTCGAGATCGTCAAGACATTCGCCTTGTTTGGAATCCTTGTGAATCTCTCGATCGGATTATGGATAATACATCGCATGTCGAACAGGGAGTACTGTACTATGTAAGAGGAGAGGGTTAGTGGAGCGTGTTTCGCTGGAGGACTACGAGTTATTTAAGGGTCCGTATCGTGCATCATTAGGTGGAAGAAGGGGGTTGGGTTAGAGGGTAGTGCTGTTTTATGTACCCAATAAGTGGATAGCGAATTTCTACTGTTGTACTCGGGTCAGGCTGTAGAAGACCAGACGCTCTGTTTCAGCAGGTTACCGCGCCCAACTGGCTAAATATGGGAGGGTACTGTGTATAACACAATCTGGATATTAACAGAAAGGGCAAAGCCTGTGTGCATTGGCTTTGTTCTTAGCTTCACACCCTCATCAATACTCTGCTTCTACGGCAAATTCCATTGCCAGAAATGGGATCGATCTTCTACACCCTGACCCGAGTACCAAGAGTACTTGCTGAGACATGTATTCTCTATGCTGAAATTGGGTGGTTACCGCTAAAATCTTGGCTCCATTACTTGCTAGTTGTCTGTCCTAGAGGCTCGGAATTCTCCAAGGCCTCCCACTTGGCGCTTTTGTTTGCATGTCACCCCTGAAGTTGCACGAGTGATATTACAAGCCGAAAGCAACACTTCTAATCGCAACCCCGGTGAAGATAATACCAGGTCTACAAATTCACGAGGTAGAGATATCACGCCGGCGAAAACCAAATTTGATATAGTAGTGTTTGTTTTGTTTTGTTTTAATCATACTGTATTCACTCTATTCAAAGTATGACAGACCCCTAATCCCCGACGCCTCCGGGGAAGCCGGCTAGATGGCGAAGCTCCGCAACTGCTACCCGTCGTCCCCTCTGACAAAAGAAAGCAAACAGTAAAAGGATTGATAAGAACATAAGAAGAGAACCGAAAAGAGAGACCGCCGAACCAAACACCTCCGAAGAACCTCACTCCTCCACTCGCTTGGGCGGGAACTTCCCGACGTCAGTAGCCGCCATGAAGTCCATCACCGCTTGATCGCACTTCTCCATGGAAAACAGCTCAGAGATCTGCACATGCCGGCATCAGCCCGCTTTCCAGCCTGTTGCCTTCCCCACTGCTTTCCAGAGCCCTGTCTGCTGGACTTTCCACCGGCTGCAGTGGCGAAAGAGGTGCTCCCGCGTCTGGGTTGTCGTTCCTCCGCATCACCAGCATTTGTCATCTTCTCGGTGTCCGAAGCGTTTCAGGTATACTCCTGTGGACGCATGCCCGGACTGTAGTAGATAGAACCTGGTTGCCAAAGGCTTCATGCTTGTCATTGGGATGGGTCTCTTGCTTCAGACCTTGCCCTTCAGTCTGTAGCCGAAGTGCTTGCTGCATTTGTCGGCCTCCGACTGTGCATTCGCCGCCGACCGTCCCTCAGAGATCCGTCGGGCTCAATTCGCGGCCGAGGTGTATATTCGCTCATGTACTGTGTATCCTCGGTCATTTCGTGCCTTGTTCGCCTGGCGGTCAGCATCCTCATTCCTGGGGATGCCTGAGTGTCCAGGGACCTAGTGGATCACTACTTCGAAGACATAGAAGTGTTGGTATGTGAAAGACGAGCTAAAATTAGCCGTGTCTGTGTTTCCGGGAAAAATGGTTCGTTCATAGTTGAACTTTAGTAAAATCCGACATCAGTGGTGAATTTAGCCCAACGATTTAGATGTATACAATATCAAGTATTTTGCTTCCCCGACCCAGCAATCAGCCAAGGGAAGTCGGTGTCTTCATACTGTTCTGTACTCAGCCAGAGTTCACTTCATACCTAATCTAATTATTAAGTTATCCGAACACCTGCAAATCAGCGAGTTAAGCCTGTCACTGGCAGCAGTGCTCCCAAAGCCATACTATATAGCCTAATACCCAGATAGGATACCACCGCCACCGGAATGACACCAGGCAGAGCCCGGGGGGGGGGGGGGGCTTAATCTGGAGATGGACTCCCACACACACCGTGGGTCGGCTAACCACACTAGTGCCTCGCCCATATGTGACTATTAATGCGGAGTTTCTCCGGACAGTGCGCGCGCACTGTGCAGCGATTATTTAACCTGTTCCTAGCGCTTGGTGGCGGATAATCTACTATTTTAGCGCTTCCTTCCATCAACACAAAAAAAAGAGTGGAATTTTTGGGTAGAAGTATTAGATATGGCCATCCCAGCGGTAAATTCAATTCATGCTAATTCAGAGTGTACGGTTCATGGTGTGGGCGGTGGTAGTTGTGCTGTATATTTTGAGTGGGGGAGGGACCCCTGTGATTCCCACACACCCATGTCACCCCATCAAAATTTAAAAGTATTTCAATGCAAAGAGCGTGATCTGGTTAAAAGAACTCTTGCAATGACATGTTCCATGGGGACTACTCTTGTCATTGCATAGGTTCCGCCGAGTTGGCACCTCAAAAACGAGTGTTGTGGAGTTATTGTGCGCTTAGGTACTTAGCGAGATATATTTTATTGCCGCTGGGAACAGGTAAATAATCGCTGTACAGTGCGCGCGCACTGTCCGGAGAAACTCCGCTATTAATGTGAACAATCCTTGGGATACTTACCTTAGGCTGCCGCCTGGCACCAAACCTAACATCTCAATCATCTCCTACTAGACAGCCGGAGTGACTGCACCCACATGCCCTGCAGACGTGCACACCCAAGCATCACCATCGAACGCCAGAGTTTGTTTAACCCACAAAGTTTTGGGCGCTGCGAGGAGTTTGATCTGAGCGCAAGATGTCAAGAAAACCTTTAACCTAGACATGTGTACGTGGGGAAAGATGGTCTAAGAATTCGATGGGGAAGGACAGCGCTGTTTGCCTTTTGATCGCACAGAACCGACATCATCTTTTGATTCATCTCAGTGGTTGAGCTTCATACTCCCGAGTACATCCCGGTGCTTGAGTGCGTCTGACCTTTGTTTATAGTTCCGCAGCCGACCTTTACACCTCGTATCCTAGGCTGAGAAGCAGTGCAAGGTTTTCATTCGGATTTCAAAGATTGCAGGAATAAATGCTAGCGGAGTTCCGGGGACGAAGTCGCTTCAAGCAGACTGGTTCAGATATGCGCGGAAGATAAGCGGTTACATAGATCGGATTGGGGACTATGTTGTCTCTCAACACACAAAGCCGATTTCTTGCCCATGGATAACATGTATTAAAGAACTCATACGGTAGCCTATCGCTAGGACGGATACCCTGAGAGTATCGAATTTTGTCTGAAACTAGATAACTGGACAATTAGATTTTGTTCTCGTGTTTGAGCGACCGCAATGCTCATCGTGGCGAAGGGAATAAAAATGGTGCACGCAGTGAGTCATGCCGGGGCTAGGGAGCAAGCTGATTCAGTTACTGATAGTGCAGGACTTGATCGAATCTTCGCAACTTACCTTAGTTCAGGGTGGTCAGTGGTACCCGGCGAACTTGTAACACATCGCTCTTTGCATTTATTGAGTTACTAGTATCTGTAACCAAGTCTGCACACCGAACCCTAAGTATTCTATACGCATGTACAGTTCATTCTGTATTCTTAACAGTGCATAGCAAGTACCTGTTCACGGCACCTTCCACTACCACTGGCGGCACAGCCACCTTATGAGTCGAACCATTTTTCTCCAACTTCAAAACCCCTCATCCTTCCAACTTTGTTATTCATACCTTTCTCACTAACTTACAACTGCCTTCAGCCTCGCACCCACAGCTGCATTATCCGGAGCGTAGCCCAGGCCTCGCCACAGTGCAAACTGGTGCGGCATTGAAGGAAGAACTGTACTGCACTGTTTAAAACCAACTGTATATATATAAAAACTGAACTGAGCACTAAGTGGTGCTAAGTACACATACCAACTGACAGGAATGCAGTGCACTGGTTAAGGGTGAGGTCCAAAGAGCTCTGCTAGTGCAATCATGATCTAACTTCGGGTACATTGGTGGCAGAGTGTACTCACTCAATTGCTTCCAAGGTGGTGGCGCCCAGTGAGTGCCGCTCATCAGACAATATTTGCTTCGCTCAAAAAACAGTCGCTCAAGCTCAGCTGGGTGCCACGACCAATCAATTTTCTTGCATCTAGCTAAAACATGGATGCAAAGAAAATGATTGGCTCACTTGTCAGCATCATGTGACTACTAAAACTTATGGTTTTCAATAGTAAACCAGTGCATATCCCATACCGCAACCGCGCTACATTACCTCTGCACTGAACAGATGTTTCACGAAACTGCACCAACCAACTGTTTAAATGAACCAGTTGATGTCTGTAAACTGGTGCGGATCAGTCCACCGTTGCGAGCCGCTCTCACACCCGAACTATCCCTCCGCGTACATGCATATGCGATTTATTAATATAACATGTGATTCCGGGACAATGGTATGAGATGTGGACGCGTCGACTATTGGCATGTGATGACAGCATGCGGTTGAATACGTTGTGATTACAAACCAACAAGATACCGAGTTGCCCGTATTTCATCTGCAAATGTTTTATTGCGTCTGTTCAATGACTAAATCTAAATTCGCAATGTATTCCACGGCGTCATTGACTGGCTTGCGTGGTCATATATTTATCCTATTTTCCCAAAATTGTCGCTGACATTTTCCATCGTAACTATGCATATAATCCAATCGACGAAAGCCGAAACCTATGAGGGGACGACGGGTAGCAGTTGTGGAGCTTCGCCATCTAGCCGGCTTGCCCGGAGGCGTCGTGGATTTGGGGGTTTGTCATACTCTAAATAGAGTGAATACAGTATGATTAAAACAAACAAACAAAGCCGACACCTAACCCTATTCTGCGTAGTAACCAGGATTGACTTACAGAGTCAATATATCATTGGCTCGGGAACCTGAAACATCATAGTTCTCGCTAATTTGCGTCATAGATAGGTATCGAGTCTCATTCTTCCCACTCTTCAATTCGGAGCTAAAGTTCGGACCAATATTCATTCGTATGCAAGCACCCCAAATTACAAGCCCGCGTCGAATAGTCTCCCCACCAATTCCATAACTAGTTTACATTGACGGAGTTCAAGATCATCGCGAACAATACCAGTTCCATTTCGTATTCGTTCTTCCTTACGGAAGGGCTGCAGTGGATATCAATGACAAAGCGGATACCATAAGTTTGGATAGAAGACCCTGCATGGGTAGTTCACATTCGATTTTGTCGATTGCGTCCGTTATGTCACATGTCTCGAACGGTGTTGGCACAGGATTTTACCCGAAAGGCCTACGAGTTTCTAGACGACTAGCGAAGCT
>WHVE01000348.1:0-130087 GCA_015178995.1 Trichophaea hybrida | reverse complement strand
CCACTGACTTCAAAGAGGCCAAGACTTTAGCGGAAAAAGGATGTCCGGTAGTCACGAAGAAATCAATCTGGGAGAAATGGTTTAAAGCTATACCGAGGACTGGTGATGCCGGATGCATGTTATCCGTTCAAGGAAGATCAAAGCCGCATCCGCACACTCTCACCGTCAGTTCCTCCCCCAAATCGCCAAATCCCTTCCGCATCGCCTGCACAAGTACCCTCCGCATCGCCTGCACAAGTACCCTCCGCATTGCCTGCTCTAATCTTTCCCGCTCCGCCTACCGAGGAGGAGGAACCGAGTGATCTTGAGGCCCCGCCTACTCCGAGTGGACCATTCGCTTTGGAAGATCCATCCCCTGAGATACTCGATACCCCAGATACGACTCTCGACAATGTTACTGAGGTCACCGATAAAGATGACGAGGCTACCTCTAGTGACAGCGAATCTGACGACGAAACGGCTGTCACCCCCACACCAGTCAGGACTAAAGCTCCTCTCAAGAGAAAGACAGCCAGACGATCCCTGACTCCGAACACCACAGAGGACAAGCCAGCCGTCACCCCCACACCCGTCAGGACTAAAGCTCCTCTCAAGAGAAAGAGAGCTAGACGATCCCCGACCCCAAACCCCAAAGAGGACAAGCCAATCGATGCGATCGTCACCTGCTCCGACTATATGGAGCGCGATGTCAGGTACACCCACCTACTGGGCGAGGAGGAACGGATGATAACCTACCATCATGGGATCTATGGGAAGCACGCCCGCTTATCGTCCAAAGGGCGATCAGCCGGGAACCTAAAGTGTTCCAGATTGCAAGGGATCAAATTGTAACTGGAATGATTGCGATGCGAGAGGCGGTTATTAGGGCTGAAGAAACACTTGGAGAAGCTTCGTATTTTATAACGAGCGGAGGAAGAGGGAAGATGAAAAGAGGAAGCGAGCACGGAAGGAGTAAATCATTCAGGGTTTTCTTTTGGGTTTTCTTTTGGGTTGTCTTTTGGGTTGTCTTTTGGATTTTCTTAGGATTTTCTTTTGTGTGACGGGATATTGGTAAAGGGAATAAGTGTGCGTCGCACAAAGGGCCACGGCGGAGGAGTGAGGTTCTTCGGGGGTCTTTGGTTCGGTGGTCTCTCTTTTCGGTTCTTTTCTTATGTCCGTTCCCACCACTACTGGCACTAGTGGGCTCAGAGATGTCAGGGGTGTGGTAGTGCTGAGGAGTATATATGTGCAGGAGTGCCGGTAAATAGAGAAAATCAAGCCTTTTCAGCACTCGAAACTGAGCCCTTTGTTTTTCCCTATCGTGTGCCTGAACGTTCGATTTCGTAAACCCACAAACTTAGCGGATCCCACTTTTTCTCTGCCTGCTGCAGAGAGACAAAAGATGGACCAAAGCTCCGGCAGCTTGGATTCATACGCGAGAAACTACGGCTCGAACCAGTCTGTTGCACTGTCTCATCTGTGCGCCAAGTCGTACCTCCTAACGCAAAATTGCAGATCGAACCCAAATCAGAAGTGCAATTTCCGGCAACCAAGCCTGATAAGGCTTAGCCCATTGACTATCAAACAGAGTAGATGAGAATACGAATGCAACTTACCGAATCGAGTCCTAGTTTCTCGGGTACGAATCCTAACTCCCAGAGCTATTATCCATCTGTGGTCTCTCTGCAGCTCTCAAGCATTTCTCTTTCCTTCTCCTCCATCTCCTCTCTCAACCTCGTCCCATCCAACTTTTCTAGAGTTAAGTTCCCCCTAGTCATCAGGCGGTTAACATCATGAGCCATCTCTGGGGCCAGCTCTGATCCGTGCTCTCTCGATCGATCACTCTCGAATACCATGTGGTCCTCGTCTCTGCCGCCAGCTTCAGAGATGGACTCTCTTATCCAAGTTAAGTCGTCCACTCGGTTTCGCGATCGTGGGATAACATCTCGCAAGCCAGGTCTTGCACCAATTACACTCGCACTCCATCTGGCCCTCACTCTCTGCAGCCGGCTGCAGCTACCGACTCTCCCTTCTGACTCCTTCTCATGCACTGGCTGCCGAGCACTGTACGTGCAGCCGAGTACCGTATATGCAGCCGAGTACCGTACGTGCAGCCGAGCACCGTACGCGCAGCCGAGCATCGTACGTATAGCCTCCCATCTCTACCGAAGTTAAGTCCTCCACTCGGCTTTGCAATCGTTGGTTAACATCTTCCAAGCCAGATCTCGCAGCAATTACTCACGTTGTGTCCTGCCCTCGCTTTCAGCAACCAGCTTCAGCGACCGTCTCTCTCACAATTACTCATGCTCGGCAGCCTCAATCCATCTTGTCCATCTCTCATTAAGCTCGCTCCAGAGCTATCTCCATTTCTCTCAAAGCCCGCTGGAGAACCATCTTGTCAATCTCTCTCCAAGCCCACTGGCAATCTATCTTGTCATCTCTCTGTCTCAAAGTCTCCCCTTTTGTATTCGTCCAACTGTGTATATATTGTAGATAGATAGATATCAATAGAAACTACAATTTCAAGTACCTATGTCCCCATACCAGTTTTTCACGATGCAGAGGCTCTAGAATCGTATACCAGCGCTCCTGGAGGCTCCAGAACCTTAGCGTTAATCTCGTCATCACTCTCCAAGCCCGCTGGAGATCCATCTTGTTAATCTCTCTCCAAGCCCGTTGGTGTCCATCTCATTTCAAGT
Organism: Trichophaea hybrida; assembly: GCA_015178995.1. Taxonomy (NCBI): domain Eukaryota; kingdom Fungi; phylum Ascomycota; class Pezizomycetes; order Pezizales; family Pyronemataceae; genus Trichophaea; species Trichophaea hybrida. Next base: position 127,409 of record WHVE01000348.1, on the reverse strand, counting down.
CCACTGGAGATCCATCTAGTCATCACTCTCAAAGTCCGCTGGAGATCCATCTTGTCATCTCTGCGTCTCTTGTCTCCCCTTTTGTATTCTTCCAACCGGGTATATACTGTAGATGGATATCAATAGAAACTACAATTTCAAGTACCTATGTCCCTATACCGCTTCTACTCAAGCGCGTTGGTGGTTGCGCTCGAGCATAAACAAGTTTTTCACGATGCAGAGGCTCTAGAATCCTACTAGCGCTCCCGCCGTGTCCAGAATCGTGTACCAGCGCTCCCAGAGGCTCCAGAACCTTGCACCTGCGCTCGCGGAGGCACCTGAACCTTCAATCGGCGCTCCCACAGGCTCCCGGAGGCTCCGGGAGTGCCCTCCCATGCTCCAGGAGCCTCCCAAATCTTGCACTTACTCCAAACTGCTTCGACCACTCCTGGAGCAAGAATTACACTTTGCTGATGTACTTTAAGAATCAGTCTATGGACGGATGCCTTATTGCACTCCCGAGCATTTCCAGGGTCCACCTACATCAGTACAGTCTCCAATTGCATACCCGGGTGGTATTCTAAGTTCACACACTTAATAGTAGCCTCTCAGGATACTTCCGGGTATTCTCCAGGGTCACCTACCAGAGTAATGTCTCTAAGTATACTCTCCAAGCATACTCCCGGTCATTTTCCTTAGCCCACCTACAGTTGACAACTGCATACCTTGGTGGTTTCCCTAGTCTACTCACTCCATTGCAGCCTCCCAAGTTAACTACCAAGCATTCTCCCTTTTCTACCTACCTGGGTAAAGCCTCTAGGTCAACCCTCGTGTTATCTTTCAAGTGTATAGACTCAAGCGCAATCTCGAAGTACACTCCCGGGATATTGCCCGAGAGAATTCTTAGAGACTCTACTGGTGCAAGTATCAGGAGATGCATTTGGACGTCACTTGATGATTCACCAAGATGTACCCTTGGAGACCATGTTCTGATAAATTTGTAGCTATGGAAGGTTTTACATCTTCCCGTGGATAACCTCTTCTAAACGTGTCTCAGATGAAATCTAGTCCATATTTGTATTACCGGTGGGAATCTGTATAGTCATCTGAACTATTGATACTTTCCAGCCCCTTTTTAATCTTTTCCGTAACTTGTATCTTCACTATATTAAATATCCAATCGATTGATTATCAACAACTATTTCATTATATTGACTTTTGAATTTGCCAAACTCATATCTATCTATTGTTGCAAATCCCAATGGAGTCCAATCGTCAACCATCCAGACAACGAGCTGGAAGACCTCGCAAATATGCAACTACCGCTGCTGCAAAGCAGGCACTCAGACATCAGCAGAGAGAATACAAAAAACGAGCACGATCTAGATCGCAATCAAGCACCCGATCAGCTTCAGAAACAATTACTGAAAGCTTAACAACACTGAAACAGCCACTACCCGCTTCACCGCAGCAGATTTTGCCTTCTGTTATATCACAAGCGGTCGTTCCAAGTCAAAATCAACCTGCATCGATTCGGATAAATAACATGGCATTGCAGGCACCTGCATATACTCTCAAATCGACACTTTCTGCCTTTACTGCGAATAATCTAATACTGGACATGGATGGTAGCACAGCAAAATCGGGTCGATCAGGTCGATTTTTAGGCTCGAACTCGTCAACGGATGTGGAAAATGCCATGGATAATGACCAAAGCGAGCAGGGAGATGAAGATATTCTATGGATTGGAGGAAACTTAGAGTTAGACGAAGATAGTGAAGAAAACATATTACAACGAACAGCTTCTAGGCTTCCAAATAACCAAGGTAATTTTCCCTTCGTGCTGTTACGAGAATATTAAAACCTTTTACTTAAATTCATTAGGCAGTTTTCCTATATCTATCCGCGAAAATGATCAAGTAATACGGATTACTAGTTCATTGGCTATTGATATTGACGGTATTCTGGACAATAACATTGAGGATCAGGAAATGGAACCTGGACTAGATGGTGCAGATGTTAATAAACCTGAAGAACGTACTAAGGCGGAAGCTCTCAGAGTTACTTCACAATTTCTAGTTAGAAATTTATTTGAATTCCAAGGGTGCTCAGAGGATGATCATCGGGAGAAGACTCTGCGACTGCGAGAGAAGCGAGGAGAAGATATTCTCCCAGATCGTGGCATCTGTACAATTCAGGATCTAGTTGACATTACGGAAGACGCTGTGGATAGAGACTTTAAAGAGATATTTACAACAGGCAAATGGATTGGGATTGACGATCTTCCAGATATGACTCCCGAGGTTTGGCGACTTCTCGGACGGGGGTTGGTATTTCCTGCCAAAACTTTGATAGTCCGCCGGAGCTGTCGCTACCTCTGAGTCAAGCTCACCAGCTTCTTCAACGCGACTGTACCCCGCATCTGTGGGAGAATCAATTCATGATATCAACTACTTTCGATATTGATAGTATAATGGCCATGCCAACATCCCTGCAGGTCGCCAACCATGGTATCGAGTTTAACATGTCACCTCAATATATAAACAATATACGGAACGACCTCCATATTAAAATCCATATTAATCAGATTCCCGGGCGGAAACCAGTCACTGTCAGACTTGATAAGGTTCCCCACTTCAGACTTGGGATAATACCTGGATTGGTGCATCTCGAACTTTTTGTCTTTCTACCCGGTTTATACGATGAAAGTAGACCTTCCAACTTCCCCACACAGGAACAATTGACACGCTTCTTTGACCATCTTCTGTTACCGGCATTGGCCAGTCAAACGGATTCACATTACGCCCAACACTTACCATCCAGTTATGCGCATGCAAAAAAGAATGGACAGGCAGCATCCGCAGAGGGATTGAAATGTCGGAAGATGTCAAAAGAGATCAACTTTATTCATCATCTACCTTCCGAATACCTTGGTAATGTGTGGAACTATATCATGGATCATGTCGGAGATCCTGGCTTTCACGACTTTGGAAATATAATTCTCTTTCTGAATGGCAAGAACCTCAAAACCCGATTCAAGAAAGCCACACCTCTCGATTGTTTTTCAAACTTTCTTCACTGTCTGAAATACACACTCGACTTGCAATACCTTGAGAAGGAAACTACCTGGATTGACTTTGGAAAGGAGGTGGTTCACCCTGCAATGGGAATTCCCGAGCAGCCAATTAAGGGACACAGTGACCATGCTGATAAGCCACATACACTACTCTGGCGAGATTGTTGTTTGAGATCCTACGAAGCCAGAATCCGCAAAGTTATTAAAATGGAGAAAGGAGGGATTCAATGTGTTCACTACCCTTGGGCTCTAACATCCGAATCCAGCAATATGACGATTGTTCCAACGGGTAGAAACACAATGAGTCTAGCTGGACTGGCATACTCCCAGTATTACACCTCGACAAAGGAGATATTTGATGCAGGATCAATATACCCTTTCATGAATGATGGCATAGAAGCAATCGCTATTGATCCCCGCCTCACCAAAGCCTTCCAACTTGCAGGCAGAGCGACAGTAGTCAACCCCGAGCAGGTGCATGGTGCATACCTTGCTTCTCGAGATAGAGCTCTACAGGGACTAGCGGACAGCACATGGAAAAGCTTTGGAGTACGTGAGGAGCATCGGGTAACAGCGGAATTGTTAGAAAGGATGACACAAGAACTACAGAAGCCGCAGTGGTACGCGAAATGTGCAAAACTAAAGGACTATCCTGCTGTTAGCCCCTGGTTCACGATATCGACCATGTCAGTACTTGACTTCCTACGCTTCAATCTGGTTCGGTTCTTATTACCATTGGAATACCTAGTAGCCAACACAGAACGGCAGCAAATTTCCTGGGAAACCACGAAGATAATGGTCATGCTGATCAGATCCGCGAAATGGTGTTACCGAGCATCTCCTCTCCAGAGAGAAGCAGGCTTGTGGAGGAAAAAAATAACTGACAAATCCAATGGTGGAGAAAAGGAGAAACTGGGCATGGACTTTGAAGGAATGATGAAGGTAGCAAATTATGGATGGTTTGGTGAAGGCCGCATTGATTGGAATACGTGGACATTTACACCATCGACCTCGGAACAGATGCTCTTCAACAACAATGCCCTATTTCAATCCTTCACTGCGCGGTGGCTACAGGTCAAGGGTGCAAAAGAAGTATATCTTGCACTTGATGGTTTACGGTCACTGCTCCAGAGAACTGCCTCGCACAACGGAATCTTACTAGCAAGACAATATATGAATATGCAGTGCATAATGATGTACCGAGCCTACGTATGGGACTATTTCCAGAATGACATGGTATTCGACTCTCAGGAAGACCGGGCTGAATGTCTCAAAGGCAACATTTCTTTATGTCATAAAAATCTTCTCGAACGAGCCGAACCCAGCAAGTTTCAGTGGAAGATCATTGAACCTCGAACCAAATCACAAAAATGTGTTTTAAGCCAGGTAGCGCTTATCTGGGGTTTTGATGATGAGGTGCCAAGAGGAGAGTGGGCGAATCAGCGACCATTTCGGCAGTTGTTTCAGTACTGTTATGGTGTTTTGAAGGAAAGCGTCGGGCAAATAATTGCAGACAGCTGGAAGCAACGATTTATGATAGTATTTTTAAAGTATACCTGGACGTTTCCTCGAACAACAACCCACCACTTTATCTTGAAAGATCCCAAAGACCAGAAAGCGGAAAAGAGATACAATTGGACGACTGTAGTTCATCAGCATGTTGATGAGGTTCGGCAGCAGATAAACTGGGACAAGATAGAGCTATGGAAATTTGGACATGAGAATGACTATTTACAAGATGAGCCGCCAAGATTTAGTATTCTTTCATTAGAGGATGTATGTGCGGCATTGAGATAGAAAGTGGAATTAGGGAGAACATAATTAGGTGTATATATGGCATTTTTTAGAGATATACTTTAGCTTCGAAAATAGTAGGTATAAGTTTGACAATTGGCGGAGACCATGCACGGGTAACTTAATTGCAGATGAGTGAGATAGACATACCGAAGGTTTGTTGGAAGTATTTTAGGAAAACCTGTTGCACACTAACACTGATAGAGTGTACATTGGGAGGGCCTGTATACATAGGCGAATTTGGGAGGTACAATAGGTAACATGGTTTGAAGGTAATTTGGAAAACTTGGGTTAAGCATTGGACAATGTTCGGGTATGTCAACTCCAATGACTACACAAGAGACTCGTACAGCAATTATTATAGCTACCACAGTGGAAAGGACTAAATTCGTAGGTCTAATCCTACTTGTAAAAACTCGTATTATACTATGTGTTGTCTCTACATCAGCAAAATGGAATTCATGCTCCGGATGTGCCAGTGCAAGGTTCTGAAGCCTCCGGGAGCGGCGGTGTAAGGTTCTAAACCCTCCGGGAGCGCCTGTGTAAGGTTCTGGACCGTCCAGAATCGCCGGTGCAAGGTTCAGGACCCTCCAGGAGCGGCTGTACAAGACTGTTTGTTGTTTGTTTATTCATACTGTATTTACTCTAGCTAGAGTATGACAGGACCCTTATCACCCCCGCCTCCGGGCGAGCCGGTTAGATGGCGGAGCTCCCACCTACTACCCTTCATCCCCGCTGACAAAAGAAAAGAAATGTAAATGACTGACCGCTCCTGACAAAAAACCCCATACCGAAAGAAAAGCAAAAGATAGACACCACCGACCTCCATGCCTCACGTAGGCGGGAACTTCCCAACGTCCGTGGCCGCCAGGAAGTCCATCACCGCCTTGTCACATATCTCCATGGAAAACAGCTCAGATATCTGTACCTGCCGACATCTGCCCGCTTTCCAGCCCGTTGCCTTCCCCACCTTCTTCCAGAGCTCCCGCTGCTGGTGTTTCCACCGGCTGCAGTGGCGGAGGAGATGCTCCCGTGTCTGGGCCACCATCCCTCCGCACCACCAGCACTTGTCGTCCTCCCGGTGTCCAAACCGTTTTAGGTAAGCTCCGGTAGGTGCATGCCCGCATTTTAGTCGGTAGAATCGTGTTGCTAATGACTTTGCGCTTGCCATTGGGATTGGTCTCTTACTGCCTGCCTTGCCCTTCAGTCTGTAGCCGAAGTGCTTACTGCATTTGTCGGCCTCCCACTGTGCCTTGGCTGCTGATCTCCCCTCGGAGATCCGTCTAGCTTTATTTGAAGCCGAGGTGTATGGCCGCTCTATTGCCGTGCTTCCATTGGCATCTCGGGCTAAGTTCGCCTGGCGGTCCGCTTCTTCGTTCCCGGCAATGCCGGAGTGCCCCGGGACCCAATGAATCTCCGTTGCGATTCCATGGGCGAGGAGGGCCCGCGCCCTTCGATTGATCCGTCTCGCTAATCGCTGTCCAGGGCCCGGCTCCAGATGTGCCGTTCGTCGAATGGCGGCTTGTGAGTCGCTGAAGATCGCTACTGTCTTCACTCCATGCCTTTGCAGTGGTTCTCTCTTCTTGATCGTCTCACCGAGCGCGAGTCCGATCGCCCACAATTCGGCATCAAAGACCTCCATGCGTCCAGTGCCTAGATAACTGCGCCGGGTCCTCCATTCGTTTCCGTGTTTACACACTGCAGCGGCTCCCACTCGGCCATCGTCAGAGCGCGATCCATCTGTCCACCACATCCAGACTCCCGCTCCAACTTTGGCTTCCTTCTCTCTTGCCCATCGCTGCGCGGCTCTCTTGGCTGTGGTGTCGTCATTCAGTATAATGGTCTTGACCACTGGTTCTTCGCCCGGGGCCGGCCAGCTCATTCCTTCGGTTGTCCGGCCATGCTCGTGCTCTTTCTTGACAACTCTGCATATCGGTGCACCGGAAGAGGGGTCTTCGTGCAGCCCCTTTAGTTTGCTGCCGCATGCATTTGCCAGTCTTGCTGTGAATCGTTGTTGTCTGGAATCTAAGATTACGGGCGCGGGTGTAAGCCCCGCTTCTCTCATCAGTGCCCCCCGTGGGGTCGTGGGCAGCGCACCCACGATGGATCTGGCTTGTCGATTTAGGAGAAGTTGATCCATCTCGTCCATCTCCATGCTAGCTTGAGAGTCATTTGGTCATAGCTCTCCAAGCTCGCTTGAAAGTCGTCTCTATCTCATTTGTTATCGTCCAACCGTATATATATTGTACATAGATATCAATAGAATCAAGCTTTCAAGGCCACTGCAAACGTGAATTCAGGAGCGCCGAGCATGACAGGAGCGCCGAGCATCTCCGTAGCGCCCAGGATATGATGGGTGTCGAGGATCTCAGGAGCACCAAGGATCTCATATGTTTGGAGCATCTTAGGAGTGCTGAGTACCTCAGTAGCACCGAGCGTAGGAAGGCCGATCTACAGCGCAATTTCCACGCTGCATGCTGATTGACCCAGTGTGAGTGCGAGTGTGAGTGCAAGCGTGATTGCGAGCGTGAGGGTATGGAGATAATCGACTGTCTGCTAGATTTCTATGCTGGTGATGGTGATGGTGATGGGGACGGTAATGGGGACGGTAATGGGGACGGTAATGGCCCTACGATTGAGTTAAGTCCCCAAACTAGGCCGCTTGCCAAGCTTGGCAGAGCTATGCAACACTGCTGACCAGAGCTTGTGACGTCTTGGCTCACCACTAAACCTTGAGTTTACCGTATGGAATAACCTTGAGTGTAGCGTAGCAGCCTCATCTGCAAGAAAGCATGAAAGTATGAAAGTATGAAAGCATGAAAGCTGAAAAGTGTAGCTGTGCGAAAGGAAAATGCAGTGAAAGCCAGCAGAAAGCCAGAAAGTTCGCCGCGCTTTCAAAGTTGGCCCCCGTCTGACACCTTCTGGATTTGCTTTCACGCTGGTGAAAGTCTGAAAGAGTCTGAATGCAACTTGTACGGTTTTGCGATGAAAAGAAAAATAACCTGTGTTTTGAGAAGTGCGCAAGCCCGTTTCCCCATACAAATTTTTATGGGAGGGCGAAAAAAATATATGCTGAGATCTGCAGGCGCTCTACACTGGTTACATGCTTGGAGTATTTTCCGCGAATTTTCTTCACTGCCATATTTCTAAACAACCACAATACTGTAGATATTGCAAATGGATTTAAATGACTGTTAGGCTAGTAATCGAGTATTGATATACTGTGCACAAATTCTATGCTGGCTAGAGATAACATTCACCGCTAGCTAAAGCTTCACACGCTGGCCAGAGCTTCGACTGTCCGTTTGTTATCGGCGCATATTCATAGGCCTTCCAACAGTCGTTAGCTTCTTGGCCAAAGCCATTCAGATGTTTGTTGGCTGTCCGTTAGTTATCGGCAATTCGGAGCAGAAGAGACCGAGACGATTAACTAGCTTTCATTGCTTATTAGAAGTGTGGATGCTCGTTTGCTAGCGATCCGAAAAGATTGGCTCTGGCATCCGAAAAGAGTGATAGCCGATGACATATTAATCAGGAGAACCGCAAGTGATCGTACATGACCCCGCTGCGAACATTGTTAGGTGTAACAGTAACACATATACACTTCAGCGCAACTAACGTGCAGCATCCTAGTGTAACCAGCAAGAGTAGGCCACCTTGGCACCGGAGTCTGGGACAGTTGGAGGTGATTGGTGGCACTCAGACACCCCAACGCCCTTAAGGACGCAACTCTCTAAGCTGTTTTTCATGGAAAAGTGCGACCAAGTGGTTCTGGACTTCCTGGCGGCTACTGGCGTCGGGAAGATCCCGCCCAAGCGAGTGGAGGAGTGAGGATCTTCGGGGGTCATTGGTTTGGTGGTCTCTCTTTTCGGTTCTTTTCTTATGTCCTCATTAATCTTTTTACTTTTTGCTTTTGCTTTCTTCTGTGAGAGGGGACGACGGGTAGGAGTTGCGGAGCTTCGCCATCTAGCCGGCTTGCCCGGAGGCGTCGGGGATTAGGGGTGTGTCATACTCTAAATAGAGTGAATACAGTATAATTAAAACAAACAAAACGGCCTTTAGGAAGCTGCAAAGCCGGGTAATGTTTACACTACTTGGAGGGGTATGGATTGTTTAAAAAGGGCACGCCTGTCCGTAGCAAGGCACTTTCAACCATCCCCGCTACACACCACCCACACCAATACAGGACAGTTGCGCAACGGAAAGGACGCTCACCCAGACACAATACGTGCAACAACTCAACGCAAGAGAAGGTAATGATATACCTTGTTCGAATTATTTTATTGATGAGAGATACGGACACTGGTTCACAGTGATATTGACACGTGACATATTAGAGAAGATATGTCGGATATTAGTTTGTCTTCGCTTCTCGAAGAGAATAAGAGTGACGCAGCGATAACGCACGTAACTGATTCGATGAAGGATGTGGACTTGAGGTCAACCATTCCTGACGTGGACATGAGGTCAACAATTCCTGATGCTTGCGAAGAGGAGAGTAATGAGCCGGTGGACACTGTTGTTACAGCTCGGGTGGATTACATGAAGCGCAATGAATTTGTGACAACAATGGGGAGGTATCCATCCGAGCAGCAGGTCGCAGTTATTGCGACGGCAGTCTACGATCTGGATACAGGTGTCACAAGGTTGGAGGAGGGGATGAATGCCAGGTTCGACCGACTTGAGAAGAAGGTGGACACGAGGATGGGAGATTTCGAGGATCGCATGGGTCGCATGGAGAAGATGCTGAGGCAGATACTCGATGAGGCCAGAGAAGCCAGAGAAACCAGAGTGAGTAGAACTTGACTATCTGATTTACTCAGGCCCTTTTCTTAACTATCTGACGATATTTGAAGGAGTCTCGGAAGGGTGGTTCAAGGTGAGCTTGATCGAGGATCGAGGGAGATGCCATGGGAATGCGCGACCGATGGATTACAATATGAGTGGCACGAATGAAATGATGATATTCTGATGTTGATGGCCACTCAGACTGTATATATATATAATTTGAACTTGGACAGTTTTTGCCTCTAGACATACAGTTTGCGGTTGAAGTATTGTATCGTGAGAATACGAGGCTTTCGTGAAAGCCGGGTAAGTTCGCCATGCTCGGAACTGATGAAAAGAGTAGTATGAATCATACTCATAGTGTGATTATTGAAGAGGGGGGCCCTGTTCAAAGAATGGGGGGGTGTAACCCAAGAGTGAAGGAGAGAATATTATGAAGACGATGGTGTTAAGTGAGGCACGAGTGGGATATGAGGGGACCGATGGGAATTATCTTTTGTATTAAGAAGAAGTACTACTATCTCATGACTACTGAGCGAAACGATGGTATCTCTGACTCTAGCCAAAGCTTTGTATGCTGGTTAGAGCAAAGCTTCACCGCAAACCAAAGCTTTGTATGCTGGCTGGAGATAAGCTTCACCGCTAGCTAAAGCTTCATACGCTGGCCATAGCTACAGTGGAAAGGGTATTGAATGGGAGGTAGGTCGACACAATCGAGTAGGGTTGGCTGCTGCCTGGCTAGAGATGATTGAGCTGGGAGAACCAGAGTCGTGAAACAAAACAACACTAGGCTATTTTGGGACTAGCTACGAGGTTGTGTCCATGGACACAACTTCGTAGCTAGTCCGAATACGGTTAGCCACAAAGAGCGATTTAGTTTCTGGCAACAGCTGCTGAATCAACTATATTAGCATTAAAACCAAGGCTTTCAGCTGGCCGGATGCGATCGAGCTGGGCTGACTTTCGGCTGGCTGGAAGCGATCGAGCTGGTCTGGCTCTCTGCTGGCTGGACATGATTGAGCAGAAATGGCTCTCGCCTGGCTGGACGTGATACAGATTGGCTGGCAGTGATGCCACCGAGCACCAAGCACAATGCAATTGGAACGGCCAGAATTGCTTGTGCTGTGCTTTAAATCGTATCGTCGCAGACTTACTGCACCAAAAACCCGCTCGCCCAAAAACCCGCTCTTAGAAGCCCATAACTTTGGCTCCAATTAAGTTTTTGAGTTCTCATCGTATCATGACATAATCTATACGTGAAATGTGTAGTTTTATGCGCTCTTTCACCTTCGAGTTTCTGATTTACGATCGAATGTATATTCATAGAGTCGCAGTGGAAAACCAGCGATTTCGGGGTTATTTTTGCCCTTTTTCCACAGCCGCACAACGAAAATTGATCTGATTGCAAATCTGAGACTTGGAGGTGAATAAGTGGATCAAACTACATATTGAACAGATAGATCATGTCATGATACGATAAGAACTCAAAACGTAATTGAAACCAATGCTGTCAAACCGTGGTGCTAGATTCTGGAGCCTCCGGGCGCGGGAAGAGAAGGAATCAAATCAATCGTAACGGGTGAATGTTATTGCTAGGACTCATTCGCAGAGCAGGACTCCGAGACTGATTTGCCAGCTGAATGTGCAATGCAATTGCCATTGACACCATGGTATATGTGCAAGTTTGAGAGAGACCATCCACTGGATCTCCATACAGGTAGTGGTTGTGTTGACAGTGAGCCTCTGGTGATGGTGGTGGTGGCAGTAATGCGGCCGTGATCTAGATTGAGGTTACTGCTAGTACTAAGTCAACTGATAAATCTATGCTATACCATTGGCTAGAGCTTCGCACACTTGCTAAAGCTTCAGACACCGGCCAGAGTCAATCTTTGCTGCTAGCCAAAGCTTTGAATGCTGGATAAAACTAAACTTTACTGCTAGTCAAATCTTCATATACTCGCTAGAGCTATGATTCAACACTAGCGAAAGATTCATACACTGGCCAGCGTTTCGTTGAAAAAGGTATCTTAGCAAAAGCTGTACAGTGGGAAGCAGCGAAAGGAAAAATACAGTGAAAGCCTGCGGAATGCCAGAAAGTTCGCCGTGCTTTCAAAGTTGGCCCCCGGCTGACACCTTCTGGATTTGCTTTCGTGCTGGTGAAAGCCTGAAAGAGCCTGAAAGCGACATGTACAGTTTTGCGATGAAATGAAAAATAACTTGTATTCTGAAAAGTACGCAAGCCCGTTTCCCCATACAAATTTGTATGGGCGGGCGAAAAAAATCCATGATGAGATCTGCAGATCCACTACACTCGCTACATACGTGTAGTATTCTCCACCAATTTCTTCGCAGCCATATATCTAAACAACCACAGCACTGTAGATGTTCCAAATTGATTTAAATGATTCCTAGGCTAGTAATCTAGTATTCTTACACTTCGCACAAATTCTTTATTATGTGTGCGGTTGTTGTTGTCCGGTGAAGTGGCAGCATCGCAGCTGACATGCGTTTGTAGGGCGACATAGTACTGAGATATACGCTGTAGTTGTTTGCCATACAATTTTGTATGGCATGGGCGAAAAAAATCCATGCTGAGAAGTACTTTACCAGGTTTTGATGTTGCAAAGCCGTTGCCACTCACATTTTGGATTTAACAGGGATTATTTCACTGTTACACACCTGCAAAAGTCGACACCCTAAGAACGGCTGCCCGAATAACTGGAGGCCACTTTTCTGCTCGCATCCCACTCCCATAGCACCCTTATTCTCTTGATGTCAATTTTGTCTGGTCCTGGTGCTTTCTTGATGCTGTGTGAGTAGATAGCTTCCTTGACCTCTTCTTTGCAGATCAGAAGGTAGGTTTCTCCTGTCTCTTCCTTTGTCTGCATATTTATACCAGGCAATGGTTTTGGGAACCTGACCTCTTTTATGGTGTCCGCTTTTTCCTTTCAGGAAGTCGCCGGCCCCCCTTCCCTTTTCTGCAGAGCCTTAACCGTAAGTTCTCCCTCCTTTCCTGTGTACTTTAGCGTCCTCTGACATTGTTCTCGCCGATGCATTCATCACCTCACCCTCTATTACTGGTATGACATAGATTATGGACCAGATCAGTTTGTTGTTTTTCCAAGAAACTCTGGTTGGGTGACCATCATTGATTATTTCCATGTTGTGTTTGAAGACAAGGTTTTCCAAAAAGCTAGCGCTCCTCCTTTCACTGCACCTGCTTTTCTAATATGGGCTATGATTGTTGAAATTCCCGCACACTACCATGTTGCCCTTGGTGATCATTTCATTCCATCTCGCCTCCTTTGTTGGTTGGACTGATGGTCTGTCATTATTGGCTTGGAGTGTTTGGTCATAGACATTGACGATTCTGATCTTGACTCCTCTCTTGTTGGTAACATCAACAGCCTGTATATCCCGCCAGCCACTGAAGTCCCCCAATTTGTCAACCACAACTGTCGTGTCCACTCTTACTGCAGTCATGATTCTCTTTCTTCTCATCATTCTGCAAGCCGGATGGCTCATTTGGTATTTCACCTCTTTTCCTTGATACAACTTTTGCATTACCCCCATATCTGCCCCTCTTTCCTCTCCCTGTTCTTGCACTGGGAACGTACTATCCATCACTTTCCCACAATTTGCTTGTACGACTTTTACCAGTGCAATTCTGGGATTCAGTCTTCTGACCCTTGTTGCGTTGCCGGAACATGGATCTCTTCTTTCTCTTTTCCTTTCTCGAGGCTTCAACTCTTGCTCACTTGCTTTTCCGCTTCTTCTCTGGCCAGGACCTCAGACTCGTTCTCTGGTTCTTCTTGGCTTAGGACAATGTTTCTTTCTCCACTGACTCTCTCTCTCCACCCTGCCCTTTCCTCCTTGGGCTTCTGAATTGCCTCCTGTGCCTTAGAGCATGCATTACTTTTTGGGATATAATTCCACTTGCAGTTGGTGCACTTGTCATTGTTGTGTGTACAATTCTGTTCCTTTTTAGCCTTGCATTCCACGACGACGCATTGATGATCTTCCATTTTGTGATTCCTGTCACACAGCATGCCTTTCACCATCCCCAGCCTGCCGCCCTTCGAGACATGATGTTCCCATCCACAGCAGCCCTCACACACAGTGTCTGGTCTTGCGTAAATGTAACGTTCTACCTCATTCCACATTTCTGCCGCCCACAATCCTTTCCCTAAGCACATCTGTGCTAGTTTCTTTCCTTTAATCGAAAAGACCACTGAAGTCGCCTGTTTCTATCCATTTTTACTCTTCTCCTTAATATCTGCGGGCCTACCCAACCAATTGATGGCCATTGGGACAACTACTGCCTCGTTTTCTGCCTGTATTTCTTGCGTGAGTTTCTCCAGGCTACCCGACGTCTTAACTGCATTCTGGTCAAAGCTGATCCCAAGAATCTTCACCCTCTCCCAGGTCTCATTCCTTTCCAAGTCGATGATCCCTTGGTCGATATTCCTTCCTACTTTAACCATGACTACTCTCGACACCACTAGAATGTCTGCCGACGCCTCTGGAGTGGCCAAGGCTGCGATTGTTCCTCTGACGTTAGTAGTGATTTTCCCCAATCTGATATGGTGGGGGACTCTGGCCGCGTGCAGCACTCAATTAACCGCCAACACAATTTCAATGTTCTTCCTCTGAGAGCTTGGGAGTGCATTGTTTCGGTTGTACGAAACTCTCCAAATCTCCAGCGTGTTCTTGTTTATTGGGATTGCCGCCGAGTAATCCAGTTCCATCTTCTCTACCTTCTTCTTTTTCCTCTCAACGACCTGGAACTCGTCCTCCTGTTCTGTCCCTTTGCCGACGCTGCTGCCATCACTGCATAACTTAGCTTCCTTTGCCGCTGTTGTTTTTGTTGCTGCTGCTGTCTCTCCGGTTTCTTCGCAACCTTGGTTTCCTTGGCTTCAGCCGCCGGTCCCTTGGGCGTATTCTCCCGAGCTTCGTTCTTCTTGGGTGTGGCGATCAACCATGGCTCTTCCCTGACTTTATGTTGGATTGCCTTTGGAGTGGTTTCAACAGCGGGACCACTAGAGCTGGATGGATCGTTGGTGCGTGTATTCAGGCCTCCATCTGTGGTCTCTGTGCGTTCATTACCGGATTGATTTTCAAGTCCAAATATGTGATTCCCTGTGCCTCCTGAATCTCCCTCGGGACTTCCCTACTTTTTTCCTTCAGGATCTCCGCAACCATGTTTGTAATGCCTGCCGCCCACAGCACGTTCTCCTCATGGCGGAACTCCCACTTCTCCTCGCTCTCATCCATCCACGCCTCCGCTCCTGCCCATTGTGCATGTTCGCGAGCTGGGTGGGATTCCAACAAGTCTGTTATTTGTCTGGCAATTCGGTGCAGCTGCACTAGTTCCTGCGCCTGCTGCCGAACCGTGCTTTCCATGCAACTCCTCCAGTCCCCCGGGGGAACCTTCGAAACCTCTGGGATCTCGCTCCTCGGCCTCTTCCAATTTTCGTTGCGCTCCAGCGGCTAGGCTGCGGTCGCAATCATGACCGTGGCGGCTATGGCTGTCATTAACGCATCGCCGAATGTGCTACCTGCCATTTCTACTTCTGCATCTCAGTCCACCTTTGTTTCTCCTCTCTGAGCTGGTTCTCTGATCCCCTCATCTGCTGCCCCAGTGGGGCTCTGTCTTCCTGTGGTTGCCATCATTTCTGGCTGGGTTATTGCGTTGAGGACGCATGCTCGCTTCGTTGGCGAAGTGCCCAACCTCTTTCGATGGTCCAGAGGTGCTGGGGGTATCTTGCCGTGGTCAATTCGATTCTAGGAATTGATTTTCGGTGTTCGTTTGTCGGTTACTGCTGTGGTTGACGAATTATTTCGCGGTTTCAGTTTTGCCAAGCAATTCGTTGTATTCCTTTAATCGCAGTTTATTATTAGAGGTGAGGCTGCGTAATGCGCGATCTTGCCCGTTCGTTTGAAGAGCATGAGGGTATTGAAAGAGGGCCGTTTCACTATTTTGTTCCAAGGTTTCCCATCCACAGACTCCCGATCGATAGTCAGAGTGTATGAAGCGCCCGGTAAACGAATGTGAAGTGAGGGCGTTTGTGGAACTTTGTTCAAGGTATTGGTCATTTCAGAGAAGGTTTTGTGGTTTCTTGTTTTGCAGAAAACCGGGAGTGCCGACATTGTGTGGCCTGTGATATGGATGTGAGGTCGAGGGATGAACGAAGGAATAGACGAAATTTCTACTTTCTCGCCATGCATCTTGAATCTTGGACGACAGTAACTACTCTTTAAGTGGCATTAAGATAAACTAATTTACCAGCCGCCCACTACCCCAATAGCTGCTCTGCTAACCGTGACCACCCGGCGGCGCCGTGGCAGCCTATTAGTAAAACCCAAAAATTTAAAGCCAACAACCCGCAACCACCAAAAAAATAGTTCGCTTGAAGTCAAAGTATCAACTGCGACAATATATCAACACAATAAATTGAGTAGTAAAGTATTCGGATCTCACCTCGCAAAGGTGCCGGCACGTGCAGATACGTTGGTGGGGTCATCGGTGGGTGAGGGTCTAGCGGTAGCCGTAGCAGCCGGAATTCCTCGTTGAACGTAGAGAAAAATAAACCGGTTCGACGGAGGGCTGTTCAAAACCAAGTCAGAACAACGAGGGACTGCGACAGAAAGAGAATTTCGAGTAGTCATGAATGCCCTGGAAATCAAACATAAACATATGACCGTCGGCCGAAAAGTGTTCATCCACAGCGACCACAAGGCCCTAAGTTACTATTCAAAAGACCGAGTTATAACACCCAAGATTCACAGATGGAAACAACGAGTGCTCGACGAACTGGACCTCACTATACAGTACCGACCAGGGAGCGTGATGATGGCGGACGGCCTCACCCGCTTACACAAAGAAGCCGGACACAAAGACGGAAGATATACGGACACTCTACTGGGGCCAAGGTACGTCTCAGAGAAGGCTTGGCAGGATATAGAAGACGCGCGAAAGCGCGCGGAACAAGAGGGGGAGTAAAACACGGGACTGTGATAGTCATCCATAGTCAAAGTTACTCCTGAACAATGGATGACTAACATAGACACGTGACCTCGGAGTGTCGGAAGAAGGAGATATGCGATCACTCGGAAAGAGTGATCGGAAATGACCGATCGGAGTTAGGCGATAGGAGTTAGGCGATAGGAGTTAGGCGATAGGAGTTAGGCGATAGGACTTAGGAGATAACTAAGCGCTCGGACATGAGGATCAACCGATGGGACGCATAGGCGCCCGGAGGAGCAAGACCGCCCCAACGAAGTGCATGAAGCACCAACAGGGGTTCTGACGGAACAAGATAGAACCTGGGGGATCAGATTGGCGGAGTCATCGGGAGAACGGAACTTCGCATAAAAGCGAGTTGACCCTCCCTAGATGTTCCGGTCCCTAAGTTGAATTGTTCTCATAGAAAATACATCCAAGCTATAAACTCCATATACTTGTACCGAACACGTGAGACCAAATTCATCTATACGGAGGCGGTGAGGAAACGGTGCCGGGTTTTCATGTACGTAAGAAGTATATGAAAATTTCACATGGCGTTTAGGTGGGATGGTAAGGGGTCACCACTCGTTCTCGAAGTTGGTGAGCGCGTCCAAAGGCGAAATCTCCTTCAGTTTCGTACAAAAGTCGTCTCATGTCGGATATGACTGGCTGGTCGGATACGTTGATACTGCCCACCGCCCCCCTCTCCTTGAGCTAGAGCCGAGCATTCCTGGTTCAGCTGTCTGTCCAGGGTTGGCACGCCGACCACCGCTATCATCCCGGTAGCTGGAGTCATGGCATCGCTGCCTACTAGGGTCGGTGGTTCAAGTCATCCGGTCTCATAGCAACTAGTTTCGAACTATCGGTGTAGGTCGTGGATGATGTCGCCAAAGACCTACGTGTCCCGCTCGTCTTTGAAAACCAGAAGTCGCTTCGGGTCTATCGTTGCCAGCCGACGGAAACGCAATTGGGAAGTCGCAGTGTTAGACGAGAAGTAATGCAATAAGGGCTAATGGGACATTCAAACAAGTTGATAAACGAGAATTCAGAAACATCGGAATCAAGCCAATTGGCTCAAAATAGGGTTTCAGAACCAAACAAAATCCAATGGTTCAACGAGATACAAAGCCCGACTGGTTATTAAGGGCTACAAGCAGACTGACCATGGTCAGTGATCTCAACCGTCCCGTCCGACGGCCGGGAACGGCAGTGCCGTCCGAGATCTTGCCAGGATGGACGGGACGGCCGTTGTCGGCCGATGACGACGTTTTCACCATTCCCGGCCAACATCCACCGTCCCCAACCGTCATTGGGCGGTTACAGAATACTCATGTCGCTGCTTGCTAAGCTCGCCATGTGCTGTGGCACAGTTACTGCGCTGTGATAAAGCAACATCACGTGGCGAGCTTAGCACTCGACTATATTTACATAATGTACAATGATGATTGAAAATCTAGTCCTAATCGCACGGGACAAGGGTTACAAATGGATATTTTAATGAGATTATGTTTTATGTACCCTGAGAAATCAACATCCATGGATGTCAGTAGTAGATGGCCGGGGACATTGACAACTGCATTATTGGCCATTCTAACCGTCCGTTATGGTCCTCCTCCAGTAAGATCACACTTTTTCTGTCCTGCCCATGCACGGACACCATTTTGCTGTGTCGTCCCTGTCCTAGGTAAGGACGGATGGACAGGACGGTTGAAAACACTGACCATGGTGTGACATATGGCCCCGTTGGGAAAGTGACAACTTTCAGACTACTTATAAGCCTCACTGTACGAGTCGGCTAGAGCATCCACAATCTTGATATTGTTATATTATTTTTAAACCTCAATGCCGTATTCGGGACAGGCCCTGCTGGCCGGCAGTTGGGCGTAACATATTTCTCGGTCTAACAGCCCATGGCCTAGCAACTGATCACGCAATCAAGCACGCAAGCGCCTGAGCAGGGTTTCATATTTTCCCAGCTCCTGAACTTAATTTTTACCACACCACCGCTCCACCGCAACCATGGGCAGATTGAGGCACATGGAACCGGCCGTTGACACATCCGGCAGGCCAAATGTGCATATCTGACCGGGGAAGTGACATCCATCTGTGCAGCAGCCTCAACTTGTGGCATTCCATTTGATACCAAGTGAAATTGTGTCAGTCGTCTCAGAGGAGCTCAACCCTGCAGTGCTGCCAATGGGAAACAGCGGCTGCTTACTCCAGACTAAGAGAACTCAATTGTAAGGTTGTGTGAGGCTCCGGATGACCTGGGACACCCACTGCAAGGAATATATTCAAGGAATTTGCGATATCTCTACTACCTCTGCAATGTCACCACCAATTGGGCAAACACTGGATTACTTGCTTCCTGTATCATCATCATGGATTTCATCGCAGGTTCAGTTTGTGTCTGGATTGCCAAAGGGCAAATACAAATCACCCTGTCATCCCAAGAGACTTTTTCCGCAAAGTAAGTTAGTGTAGTATACTTCAATATTTTTGACCCACTACCTGAATTACAGATGGAAATACTTATTAGAAAGCTCAATGCCCATCCAGAAACATTTACAATATCAATGAAAAGGGATTCATTCTTGGTCAGGCTTTGAAAGTCAAGGTTATATGTGGTAGAGGCCGAAGGGATCCCCCGTATATTCAGGATGGAAACCGGGATATGGTTACAGTTATAGAGCCTACTAGCAACGGAGGCGGCTTCGCTGTCCTTAATATAACGGCGGCCCATCATTTTGCTTACGATGGCTGGACCCAAGCTGCTTAATTGGTCAAACCGATATCCGGGTAGATTGAGGAGGGTAGATTGGGGAGCGAATAAAGATTCCCAACGAACAAAGGTCATCACGAATGCACTAACTTTGTGGGCTTTCGAACATCAATTCCTGGAGAAAGAAAGAGAAATGCAGAAACAGCTTGATTCTTATTACATCGTCCCAAAAGGGCATATCTGTCTATCTACCAGTGCAGCCCTGTATATATTGTTCTTACTCCACCACCCCTGTATTCATGCTTACTCAATATTCCTGCTGCGGAGATGTGCTTAATCGAGTGAAGTGGAGTTGGAGAGGGCAGGTGTTGATCAAACAACACTGGCTGGTCATAATCAAGTGAAGCAGGCTGGGAGCTGACTGGACTTAATCAAGCGAAGTGGATTTGGAGTGTGATAATGATCAAAGGAAGCTGGCTGGGAGCTGGCTGTGAGCTGGCTGAAGAGTTAATAAAGTGAAGCAGACTTAGAGTGGGTGGAGGATGATTGAATGAAGCCGGCGGTTGATGATCATGTGAAGCTGGCTGGGTGAGGATTCAGCGACGGCAGTTGGAGATAATCGAACGAGCTATGCAGCAGCTGGAGGTTGTTGATCACAAGAAGATGGCCGGATGTGACCGAGCAAAGCTGGGTATGAACTGGTGGTTGTGATGGAGCAAACGTCTGTAGGAGCTGTTAGCTGTTGATTGAATGAAATTGGCTGGTGGTGATTGAGCTCAATTGGGTAGAAACTGGCAGCAGATGATCGAGCAATAATGGACAGTGGTAATCATGTGAATCTGGGTAGTAGTTGGCGGCTGTTGATTGAGCGCAGCTGGGTGGTGGTGATTGAGAAAAGTTGAGTAGCGGCTGGCACCTGTTAATTGAACGAAGCTGGGTGGTGGTGAGCGAACGAAGCTGGCTGGTGGTGATTGAGCGAAGTTGGGTAGGAGTTGGCGGCTGTTGATCAAGAACAGAGGGTTGGTGGTGATCGGGCTATGATTAGTAGGAGGAAGCGAGTGGAGATGGTGGTGATCGTGTGAAGCTGGGCAGGAGATCGTGGGTTTTGATCGAGCGATGATGGGCGGTTGTTGCTCGAATAGAGATGGTGGTGATCGAGCGAAGTTGGGTAGGAGATGCTGGGTTTTGATTGAGTGATGCTGCCTGGTTGTGAGCGAGATAAGTTGGGTAGGAGCTGGCGGTTGTTGATCGCATGAAGATGGTGGTGATCGAGTTAAATTGGGTAGGAGACATCAAGGTTAGGCAGCACAGATAAAGGTAAATACAACGGAGTAGGAGCCGCAGAGCACACTGGACGAAAACAGCGGTGAAGGAAGTATGTATGCATCCAAAATGTCACGAATGAAGTACCAGACGAATGATGTTAAGCCACCGATGGCATTACGAAATGCATAATCGTCGATTCGTTGAAAAACACGATCAACAGTTTCAAAGCCCTCAAGAATACCTACTCGGGATAAGCAAGTGCAGAAATTTTCATTATGTCAATCTTGTTACTTTGGGCCGGAATAGGGATTAGGACAATATGCGAGCAACGATTATATTCCACTACAATATGATGACAAATTTAGGGTGAAGCTAAATCAACCAAGGATGCCACAACAGCATATACGATCATGAAGAAATTAGTTATTGATACACACCACTGAGTGTTATAAAATCAAGGGTAGCAGATGAAAGAATAAATTCCAAATTACAGTGCTAAAAACAGAAAATATCGATTCACAAAAGCGGTTAACTAACTATGTAACAGCAATTCTTGATAAACAACATTGCTTGTTTCCCCAGTGAGGTTATCCTCACCCATGACTGTATAACATACCTCTCTATGACAAATGCGTGAAACGCTGCAATACAATTGACCATGTGCAAAAACACTTGATCGGAGATCGAAAACAACCCTATCTAAAGTAAGGCCCTGACAACAGTTAAAGGTAGTAGCGTACACCAAACGAAGAGGAAATTGACATCTTTGTATCGTCCAAGGACAATGGTTGCGCTGGAAGTGGAAGGTAATACATGTTATGCAGAATGTACGACGTGCCGAAGTAGAATCGATACGACAAATTTGGGCTGATTTCTCGTTCAAACGTTCAACCACCACATGATGGTTGTTGACCAAACCTGCCTTAGTGTCAAGATTCCTCATAATTGTGCAAATGTAACCTTGTTTCACTTTCGATTTGTATGGGGGAACCCGATTATCATGTTGCAAGGCGAGGAAGTGCATAATCGTAGCATGCTGGTTGGTTGGAACATTTGCCTCGTGTTCTTCAACACAATCGAAACTGTATTATGTGACTGTATAAAGTTCGGAGAAAAATTCAAGCAAACAGATATGGGGAAACATTCTTTCATCGTTTCGGAAATGGGCAACCATTGGTTTATTCAAAATTTTGACGTAGAAATTGAAAGGGCTAAAGCAAGAGTTACGAATGCCACTTGCTGGATCTGGAAATGTTTCTGGAGAATAGAGGAATTGTACCACTTCATCGATATCCTCAAAGTCTTCAATTATATTGAGAGATACGTATGTTTCATCAAAACCTACACCTCCCTGAGGGATATCATCATCCCATTGGACATATTCGGGATGAGAGGCATTATGAATAGGTTCGTGTAGACTGAGGCGAATGAATACATGCCCAAGAGGGCAACAGACTATTGAAGCATCGACAGTTTCGGTCTTGCCAGCATAATGTACAACAGGAGCCACCTGACACAAGTCCCTGTTGCCCAAAAAATTATTTCCACCAAAAGGAATATCGCGGAAAGTGATACCTCTAAACGTTCATCGACATACTCTAAAGTGGACCTGTGAGCCATAGGCATCTCTTCCCAGATTATAAGGTCGGTAGCTGCGCCAAATAACATTCACAGAGAATTCAGTGTAAGTTTAGAATGTAGTTCCGAACCATTTTGCGAAAAAAATGAGTCGGAGTAATCACGTAACTCTGGTTGACAAACTTGTGACACATCGGGATGCCGAATGATGAATGAGCAGTGCGACCTCTCTCATAGGTTGTTACACTTAGTACAGTGGTACCCAGGATAATTGGAATGCGACCTTCAGATCTCAGTTTCACATGAAGAGCCAATGCCAGGTAAGACTTTCCACGTCCCGACTTGCCGTCCAGGTAAAAACACATGGTTGTGCAATCCACACGGGTGACAGGGTTGTAAATCACACGAAATACTGCAGCTTGCTCGACATTCATCGAAGAAATCATTTGGGCAGAAAGTCGACTCAACTTGTCGATTGTACCACTGCAAGTTTCCCGCTGAATATCAATATCTTGCACATGTTGACCAGCATTCCGAAATCTGAAATTATCCAAGCTACAACCACAGGTGAGGTGGAGTTTATGTATATCACGTAAAGCTTCAAAGTACACATCACCAATGTTATCGAAACACTGGGCATGGTCAGAAGAAAAGTCCTGCTTGTATTTTTCCCACAAATCTAACACGGGAGCATGTAGGTCAATTTTCAGTTGAGCCTAGAGAATGCGCAAATGGTAAGGTGCGCAGTATAAAGAAATGTCTTCTGTATACAAAGTTCTGCCTCGGCGATGTCGTCAAACAATCCATTCACCGTAGCCGCTTCTTAGAACATATTGTCAGTTACGCCATTGACAGTCCGAAGCTCAGCATAACTGTAAGCAGCTTTTTGCAAGAGCAGTGCCCATAGGCAGAAAATTTCACCGATATGGGGCGAAATCAAAATTAATGTACAAACGATATCAAATCTCATTCGGGCTGCAATGATCTGAGGTAGATTGATTGCAGGAGAAGAATGTTCGAACCACTGATTGTCACTTGAAATGCCGTCTTGAGGAAAAGGTTTGTGAATTGATTTGGTATAGAAATAAGTATACCACGTATTTGTGACATTGTTAGACGAAAAGGCAGTATTATAGATATAGCAGCCAACCAAAAACACAAATCTAGCATAAAATAAAATAAAACTAAGGGGAGGTACTTTCAAAACTATATGTGCGTGTGGCAATCCTCTTTTCTGAAATTCTAAAACTTTGACCTGATAAACCAACTGACCCAAATTTGCACTGAGACAGTAGTTAGATCAGGGTGTATGATCACGGAAAGAAATAAACAAGAAATAGATTTCATCATCAACAAAACGCAAGATTTGCAAGCGCGCATGACGACTCCATGCTGATAAGAGGCTGTCTGACCAGGGTAAAGATGGTCCTTAATCTCTGGCCAGTTGGGATTCGTGGTAACTGTTATGAACAACAAAGGTTTTCCGAATTGGCATCATAAAGCTAATGTGTGCGCAATTTGTTCAGATACCCAACTTCGGGACCGAATCCAGTGTGATTCCAAATCATAGTTGATATGTCGGTGACCTTCGGCTTTGTTGATGAATCCATGACGCCGGTCATCCAATCGTTTGTCTTTCATGGGGGAAAACATGTCAACCCAGCATTTTTTCGTGAGTCTACCCAAAGAACAGACATGTTCGTATTTCTGCAATTGTTGCCTGCTGTAGTTTTTCATCTGCATTAATTTAGGATGTCTGTTGATACTTCAACCTGACGAAGGGTGAAAGAAAATCATAGGATATTGAAGAGGCTGGAAATGGCTGTAGAGAATGATAACAAATCCGCCTTGGTTGGAAACCAGGCTGTTACGCCAAACATATACACTCTGAGTGGAACTATTGACAATGGTATTAGTGTGTAATATAGTGGAAATCTCGTTTGAAGAGGTAGGTTGATTATTAAGCTTTAAAGCATCAGGGACTCCCGGTGGTTGATCTCGCAGTATACCAAATTTCACAACAAATGAATTGGATTGACGTAAATGCCACTCGATACGCCGAACGACATCATCGTCGATACCCCGAACAACATCATAGTCGATACCCCGAACAACATCATTGTCGACATGCTGCCCTGCATCTACTCGATTCCGCTCGTCGGGGGCGTTGAAAAACCAACATGTGGGACGTTGACCATGAGAAACATCAAACATATGGTGATAAGTGCAACCTCAATGTACAACTGAGGATGGCATAGGTACGTCAAGAAAGTATCTGTTGGCTTCAGCACCAATAGTAGAACAACAGAACAGATTGTGAAGTTTCCTCGACCGTTCTTAAGCCCGTCCGGTGGAGAGTATACCGTCCACACCAGCAGGATAATCGGGCCGATCAAGAGAAGGAAATTTTCCCTTGAAACAACACCATTGAGAATCATTTGATTCTGTATTAAGTATCATAGTCCCACAACTACGACAACGCATATCTCCTGACCAGCGCAAAGAAAATGTATCAACACGCTGCAAATGTAGACTGTTCCACCAATTGGAAGCGCCTCCATAAGAGTGAAGTTGGGCTGATTGCTATGTCGCTCAATGGCTTTTGTGATCGCGTTCACGACGATCTTCAATAGTATGTAGAGGGTGTGGTGCAGGTGTAATTGAAGGCTGACCGCTTTGACGAAGTCGTTGACAGCCAAGACGGTTACTCCCATGACGCTCTCCAACTGATACTGGACGTCGAGGTATGTCTGATTTCAGGAGGTTCTCGACAATAGGAATGAAGACAAACAGTACTGTTTATATAGAGCACAAAGTTGAAAATATTTCAGCGAAGGTCATGAAAGAGATAGTCATGAAGACAATTGCAGTCCATAATATGTTAATGCAACAAATGAAGCAAATGACATCATAGAACCATTGCACAACAATCATGAACTATTGCACAACAATCACAAACATGAAATCTTCTGACAAACTGATTTCCTGAAATTTTTGGCCACAGCAACGTCATGTACGCTAGGATCAGGCTCTTCATCACCATCGCTGTCAGCTTGGTGGTACGAAAGCTTGTGGAGTATGATGGTATCGTCCGAATCATCAGGAGAGGCGTCAGGAGGACTCAACAAAGAAGCTACCCGACAAATTGATAACAAACGCAAATTGTATGACAGGAAACGTAGTGAAAAATGTCTCGCCATCTGAAACGATAACAAACTCATTTGCAGAAATTGGTAGAGTATGTACTGGGGTGAGAGATGAAGGCGTCCGTTTACATTTCCCAATGGCGGTGGGAGAGGGAGTAGAACAAATCAAATCCGCTGAAGGGTTTCCTGCTTTGAAGATGTAGTCAAAGAAGGAGCTCGGCCCCAACCATTCTTGCGAGGAATGAAGGCCGGAGTGTCATCACTAATAGACACCTCCTCAGAAGTGGTGGAATATTTAGGTAAAAATGAACATTCCTTAAGCATAATAATCAGCATACCTGACATCATATCCTGACCAAACAAATAACCATGAAGGTTAACCAGAGAGTTGAGCTGCGGAAGTGGAGTCTTATCGAATCGTCGGGTGGGAGGGACAACAACACGTATGTTCAAATCAAGCGAACGATTGAATTCCTTCATCCAACACACAGTGTACACATCGTAGCTACGATACAAACCATATTCTTGAGGTCTTGGTAATCTGTCTCAACTCTACCGCAATGTGAATAAGGCACGGTATCAGATAGGGAGTGTTATTGACATCAGCGTATAAACTTTCACGAAACATTACTGACAGCCACAACAGGCAAACTGAGAATGTGAGAACCACACGATTGATGCATACTAATGTCTAATACCAAACGTCTTGATGTCAAAGCAACAAATTATACACACACATAAACAATATAACCGGGAGTGTAAAATTCCGTACTGCTGGGGAGGAATGCAGTAACCGAAGCTTCCAGGTTGTCGATTGAGACTAGGGTTAGCAACATGGGCCAAATTGGGGGTCCGGCACCGGGGCCGGGTAAGGACATCACCGGACCTCTAGGAACGGGTTTTACGATATAAAAAATCCACCCCGGACCGTTACCTATGGGATTCAGCAGATCCAGCATCAAATACTTTCATTCCAATTAGGTATCTATGTTCTGATTGTATCGCAATATGATCTATATGTGAATGCTGCAGTTTCAGGCGCTCTTACACCTCCAGGTCTCTGATGTGTAATCTGATTGACATGCGTGGAGTTGCTTTGAATAACACCTGAATTTCGCCGTAATTTCACAGCGATTAAACCAATATTGATCGGAATGCAAATAGAAGACCGGGAGGAGAAAGAACGTCTAGAACTGTATCATTCATACATAGATCATATCGCGATATTATCAGAACTCAAATACTTTTTTGGGGCATACAATATGGGATCATATTGGCCGATCAAAAATGTGGCTGAAACCCATCAAAACCGGGCAGGGTAACGGGGTGCGTCCGGGTTTGGAACCGGAAAATATGGCCAGGTCGGATTCAGTGCGGATTTGGACCCGGACCTGGTACTCCAGGTCAAGTACAAACCCGATCCCCAGCTGGGTAACCCTTACCCGTTGCTAACACTAATAGAGACTGTCGATTCGATCTTATTGTGCTCAGAAGGTCCTGAGAAGGAACAAAATTGGGCACAGATATTGTATCAAAATATCATGCAGCTCTTAGTTCTGTGTCGGCAATCATGACTTTGGAATGCAAACAAATATCACTATGAATATAGGCAGTGGCCAATTGCAAGAAGGATGTCATTTTCCATGTACGTTTCCGTGAGATCGAACGAAATGCGGTACGTCACAGTTGATGCCAAACATAATAGGGAAATGCCGTCAGACGTATACTTCGTGCAGGAGACACGATATGCTGGGAAAATGTATGCAACATGGAGGATGAGGAGGAGGGAGCGAGCACAAACATTCAAACAACCGGTCAATCAAGATGGACTCATGGTATGCTCAAGTTCGAACGAAGTCAAGCCACCAATGATATTACGAAATTCGATATCGTCGATGCATTGATAAATACGATAAACAGTTTGAAACCCATCAGGAATACGTACCAGGCATAAGCAAGTGCAGATATTCACATTTTGTCAATCATCTCAATATGGGGCGGAATCAGGCTTGAACGAGCAATACACAGACGACGATTATGCTCCACTATTGCATGTTGACAAATTTAGACTGAAACTACATTTACCAAAAATGTCGATCTAGTGACAAATATGATGGAAGGTTCAACAGTCTCCGCTACAGTACTTTGACAAATTCAGGCTGAAGCTGAATCAATCATGAACGTCGATCCGGTGACAAAGACGATGGAAGGTTCGAAAGCCTACACTACAACATGTTGACAAATCTAGGCTGAAGCTTCATCAACCAGGAATGTCCATTCGGCGACAACTACGATGTATGGTTGGAAAAGCACCAGGAATACTTAACCACAATACGCAAGTGCCAATATTCCAATAACAACAAAACATTTCAATGCACACCGTAAACAGAATTGACGAATGATCCCCGAGCGATTATTATGCTCTGCTACTGGATGTTCACAAATTTGGGCTGAAGCTAAATCAACCAAGAACGCCAGAGCGGCATAAGCGAGAAGAAGTTAGTTATCGATATGCCATACTGAATGTTAACTACGAAATGAAGGATAGCAGACAAACGATGGCACAAATATGGTCCTACCGATTGTAATTGACACCTCAGAGTGTACCATAGTGACGATGGAATTGAAGCTCTAGTTAGCAAGATCTATGGGGTCAAGCAGTGAGTTATCAATACATAACATGTAGTGTTAACTACAAAATGAAGGGTAGCAGTCAAAAGATGCGGTTGCAGTCATTGTAATTCACACCTCAGAGTGTATGATTGTGACCAAGCAGTTGCGGCTCCAGCTATCCAGATCAGTGACGTCAAGCAGTTATCGACTCACAGCGTTGAGTGTTGAATTCATTATGTTGGATAGCAGACCAAAGAGGCCACAAATACGATTACAGCAATGGTATTTGATAGCGCAGAGTATACAATAGTGACATTGGAGTTGCGGCTCGAGATAGCTAGTTAGATGTGCAACATCAAGCAGATGGAGGCTGCACCACACAAAGATCAACAGAGGCCACACAGTTGTGAGCATGACAAAGCCTGAACGGAAATGAGCTTTTGCGCCAATCGTAATGCTTCGTGATGACCTTGCATGCAGAGAACAGTGTGTTTAACTCATTAATATCCGAGTGTGCAACCTGTAAGGTTATACCTACCATGTATATCCATAAGGGTGGAAAGCATATACAATGCTGGGGTTCAGGCTAAAGAGCAGGCTACCTGTGCTAGGTCATTCAAAGGCTGGACCGAGAATGAATTGGTATTAGACTGGGTGGAAAAGAACTTTGAAAATTTCACAACTAAACTGTAGGTACCGTCGACATGCTCTCCTGCTCCTGCTGACTACGTTTATGCCAATCAACAGCCATGTATTCATGTTCTTGATGGACATGGATCACATTCGACATGGCAGTTTTTTGATTTTTGCTTAAAATGGTATATTTGCCCTATTTGCCTCCCTGCACACTCAATGCATATCTTATAGCAACTGGATGTTGGCCTCTCGGTCCATTATCACGCTGCTATAGCACAGAGTTGCATATATAGATGAGAAAAGAAGGTAATGCAATTTAGAAGGGGGAATATAATAAGTAGACACACCCCCGTATTCTCAATTCATTCTGTTAATATCTTTTTCAATAGACTCGCAGCTCATGATAGGGCTGCAGCACATGCACACAAGAATACCTTGAGTGCATTTGAAGCTACTGGGCTCAAGCCCTTGAACTCAGGAAATGTTTACAAGTGCAAATCACAGAATATATATGCTGCCAAGCTCTCCCTCTGCTGCTCAAACCGAAACTCCCCCAAATCCCAGCGCCATTATTAGTTTAGCACACAGTGCATTACACCTTGTCACTCATCAAACTCCTTCTTCTGTAAAGTTCAAGTCTTTTATAGGTCAACTGGGAAGGTTTGCCCAGGGGGCCCTTGCAGAGACAGAATTGGGGAAGAAAATGGTGAGATTTCTTCGTTCTGGGGCCAAGGATACCACTGCAGCCACAGCAAACAACTTGCCCCACCTTGGTAAAGCTTGTGTGTATACCGCTGAGGATGTGGTTCAGCTCAGAGAACAGAGAGAGCAGATTAATCAAGGAAAAGGGGCCAAAATCTAAAAGCACCAGGATAAGGCTGCAGCTGAAACAGCACCAGTAGGAAAGGGATTCAAATGGTCAAAACATGCGGAAAAGCAGGGTGTAGGTTTAAAGAAGGTGGATACAACTTTCCTTAGTGATTGGGTGGATGAGGCAGAAGATATAACAGATGGAGGGGGGTAGGATCATGAGAAATGTGAAGGGGAAGAGGGCTCTGTTATATATGTTAGTAGTATGCAGTGCCCAGTTGATGCTCTAGAGCATGGAAACAGGGGAGAAGAAGTCAATGGTGAACCTCCAGTAGTAACAAGGTCAGGGGGAGTGGTTGAGAGCAGTCATTGGACATAATAAATGTCACCTGCAGCTGGTCGGATTCCCGGTCATGGGCGGTTATCCTGTAAAATACATTATGGCCTGCCAGCTGAGTTCAATGAAGCTATTCAATTTTACGATCTGTGCACGCCAGGCCGATGATTTGACAGCCTAGTTTAAAAATATGGATCACTGGGTGAATTGTAGGCTTTTTAAAGATAGTATATGAATAATCAAAATTTCTTGAACAAACCTCACCAGGATGCACTAAGCATGTTCCGTGCTCCAAGACATGTCAACTGAACAAGAGTATATTGAAGTTCATCAGTGATATCGACCGTACCTTTGGACAGATGGAGACGTTGTGTCGACCGATATTTCCCTCGGACAGACGGGATGGCGCCAAGGTAGTCTGTTCTCGTCAGGTCATGGAGAATGTCAGTCCATGGAGTCCCCCAGGCATAAATTAACCAGTCAGTTCACAGATCTGTGAACTGACAAGTACTAATTATGCCCAACCAAAATTAACTGTTACTCTGAAGTCAATGTTATGTATACCTGAAATATATATAATTGAATGCTATTGGAACTGCTGATCTCCGATTTCCCATATCTCAAATATTGATTGAATGGATGTAGAAAAATATCAATTTTCGGCTATTTAAGGGTGTGTTTTTAAAGCTTCTATACCAATTTTAAGGATATCGTAAAATAGAAACCGGGAATTGGAATGGCAATATATTTTGCATGTTCGATATATACATCTCTTGGTGATTGGACAAATACTCTCAAACTTAATTGCATCGACCTTTTGTCATTTTGTCAGTGCCGCCATGGCTCCATGACGTAACTGGTCAGTTCCCACAGTTGTGGTAGACTCCATGAACTTACCAGTCAGTTCTTGGAGCCTGGTTACTCCACTAGTTCACTGGTCACTCCGGGGACTGACATCCTCCGTGAACTGACTTGGACATAGTCCCTCCCATTCTCACTCCATAATGACATCATCACGGCTGGGGACTTGCCGGGGTCTTTGACTCCGCAGTCCCAGGCAGTCATTCACCGTCCACGGCCCACTTAAGGCGGTTACAGTATGAATTTGGATGACATTGAGAATAGACTTGATAGTGTGTGGAAAGAGATACATATAGTCCCATGCCAGGCATGCTGTGACACTTGTATCTAACTAAAGTGCTATAGTATGAGTAGGGGCGAATTCTGTGTATACTAGTAGGCTCGCTCATCCCTCTGAATTTCATTCTAAATATACAGAAACCATGCGCAAACAATTTTGAACCAAACAGAAACGCGGGAAAAATGAAAATAAGACAAACTTGACAACAAAGGAGTAAAACAAAGTGCGAACGAGGTTGCCGCTCCACCTGGACTCTCCCATTCTGGACCGCAAGCCTATCACCGGCTGTAGAGTCGGGACTACAACATAGAAATAACAGTAGTCCGGGTGGGTGGGATGATACTGAAGCCGCTGCTTTCCTGGCCACTGTCACTCCGCTCCTTCTTTATATACTTCTTTCCTTCGTTCCAAACCTGTCTTACTCGGGCTCCCTGAGTCCATCACCAACTCCACCCCCACTCGAGCCTGGGCTCCAGACCGAAATCTAACTAACTCACACTCCTTTAACTTAACTCAAACTCAAAATTGACTCAAACTCAAGGTTGGATGCTGTCACCTTTGTAAGCCACTAGTTGATCTCGACCTTCCTCCCTCAGCCTCAGATGGCCATCCATCGGGTCTGGGACATTCTGGTCAGCTCCCGACCTCCCCACCGTGTCCACTAGCCCTCACTCAAGCTGTTCCATTCGAGGTTAAAGATACACCCACTGATCCAGATTTTTCTTTATCAACAATCTATTCTTCAATATTCTGAGTACCTAAATAGCCAATCTATCTGTTGCTGCACTTTTGACTGCCATTTCATCTGTACTGGCTGGCATACATACAGATGAATTCGATGACCCACAGTTTTCATATGATAGTCCGAGCTTTCTAAGCCGTATACCCACAACTCTTTTTACTCCATCTTTTGCAGTTGAATCATCTTGATTACATACAACAGCCACCACCGGATGATCAATCTTCAAACAAAAGAAAATTATATTCAAAAGTTTTCTATTTGACAAGCACTAGCAGTGGCTTTGCCGCCTAAAAAAGACTTCATTAGACTATTATTCAAGCTCTAACAGTCTGCTGGCTTCCTGACTCTTAAGCCCTGTACCATACAATTCAGCTATATCTGCCACTATATATTCAAAAATGTGTATCCACTACTGTATGTCCACCGCTATGTGTCAGCCACTGTGACCACTGCTGTATAACTGCCACGGTATTTTTCATTGTTTATCTGGACTGTAGATACTCATATCCACTACGGAATTGCCACCACCACACTATTGTGTATTTGGTTCAGCCAACTAATATCTGTTTCTGTAAATCAGCCACTGTATATCAACCGCAGTAAATTGACTACTGTGTATCAACCACTGTATGTTCCCTTCTGTTAATTCACCACAACATATATGCCACTATGTATCAGCTGCTTTATAACCACCAGTATATATTTGCTGCTGTATACCCATCTCTGAATATTCATCACCATGTATCCACTGCTCTGTTTTTGAATTAACTATCATACATATCCTGTTGTGTATCAGCAACTGTGTACCTGGATCAGCCACCTTCTATCCACTATTGTATCAGAAACTGTGTAGCTGCTGCCGCGGTATAACCAGATCTGCCACTGTATATCTGCTACTGTATATCAGCCACTGTATATCCAGCATGATTGGATTCGGTGTTTAATCTGCAATGTGATGGGTTTCCAAGAGTTGTATCGTCGAGATCCAGCGCATATTCTCTTGAATATGGGCGGGAAGGCTATGATGGACAGGGCTGCATGATTGGGACTGACTGAAGCGGTTTGATGAATGGTTGTGAGATGGATTCGTTAAACTAACTGGAAGTTGGCCCAGAAGTGGGCCAGCAGTGATGTAACGTTAACTGACTTGGATATCAGGCTTTGAGTTGTACATGCAGCCTTCCTTTACTTCCGTTTCTCTGAAGCATGAGATCTTCACTCCACTGACGTTGACCATGGTTCAGTGGCACACCCCAACACACACCACCGCCACTACCAATCAAAACGGGTTCAGGCCCATCATACCCATAACAGAAAATACGAATAGGCCTCTTCACGGACATTTGTCGGTTGCACCCACAGAAGCTAGAAGATCTCTATTCAGTTTTGCATTTGGAGTGCCGGGTGGAGAACGGAAGCTTTAGTTGAGGGATACGCATACACACTGCGGGTGGACGGATTAAAGTACTGGAGATGTGATATGGGTGATGTTGAATTCAACGAATGTGGGGAGGCAATATAGAGTACTGACAGAGAGAAAATGTAGGGCTATGGGTTTAAATATGTTCTAGTCAGTTCACGGATGATGTCCGTCCGTGGAGTCACCAGTCATCCTGCTGAGCAACAAGGTTCCGGGAACTAACCAGTCAGTTGATGGAACAATGACGACACTGACAAAAATGACAAATTCTCATTCCAATTAAGTTTGTGAGTAATTGTCCAATCACCTTGAGATGTTTATATGGAACACGCAAAATACGTCACTCTCTCAATTCCCGGTCTTTGATTTACAATATGTTTGAAATTTATTGAGCAGCTTTAAAAACACACCCAAAAAATACCGAAAATTGATGTTTTTCCACAACCATTCTATCAATATTAGAGTTATGGGAAATTGGAGATCAGAAGTTCAAAGAGCAATCAATTATACATATTTCATACAGACATAACTTTGCGATTGGAGTAACTGTTAATTTAGGTTGAGCATAATTAGCATTGGTTAGTTCACGGATCTGTGAACTGGCTAGTACCTCTGTGGACTGCAATTCTCTGTGAACTGGCAAGAACAGAATATATCAGTTTGGGGGTGTTGGCTTAAAGAAAGTGTTGAGGCTTTGTTCTTTCGGTGAGAATGGTCAAAACTACTATATTTCTTGGTCTAACCGCCCAGGGCCTAGCAACGGATCACGCAAGCAACTATGCAAACGCCTGTGCAGTGGTTCATATGATACCCCCTCCCAAACTTCATTTTCACCGTCTCACATTATCAACACATCCATGGGCAGAGTGAATCGCACAGAACCGGCTGCTGACAAGGAACAGGACAGCCGGCAGGCCAAATATGCATATCTTACCACTGAAGTGACATCCATCAGTGCAGCAGCCTCAAATAATGGCATTCCATATAGTACCCAACAAGATTGATTCAGAGAATCTCAGCCCAACAGTATGGCACATGAGAATGAGCAGCTACTTACTGCAGACAAAGAGAAATCAATTGTATGATTATATGAGGTTCTGAACGACCTGCAACATTCTCTGGGTGGAAAATATTCAAGGAATTGGCGATATCACTACTATTTCTGCAAAGTTGCCACCAATTGGATACAGACTGGTTTATTCACATCCTGAACGATCATCTTGACATAACCAACATATGTAGTCAGTATCTGGATTACCAGACAGGAAATACGCGTGACCCTGTCATCCTAAGTGAGGGGTCATGAAAAGGTTAAGTCTATGACTTGCTGATGACGCAGAGATTGATCAAGTCAGTGCCAGGTAACATGGTCCGTGTGTTGCAACAGAGCCGCACGGAGCCGAACCTTATGTACATGTCCAAACCACCCACATCTACCTCCGCCCCAATGAAACCAGCACCGGCCCAAAACAAAGCATACAAACAGAAAACCTGGCCCACTACCAAACATAATCCGTCATACCCGCCTCCCACGCATCCACAGCCCATGAGAAACCCATAAACCCATTCATTAGCCTTCAAGCATCCATTTATAGACCGAGAGACCCTTTTCTTGATGGTACTGCCGCAGTAGGTCTCTGCAGCCGCCTTTCATGTTGGCCAACGGCTGCCAGTCCGGGTTGGGATATCCAAGCGACTTCACCTTATACTGTAGGGTTTTAGCCGAAGTGCCCTGGTGCTCTAGCATGGCTTCAACTTCATATTCCGAATCCTTGTCGGTCATCGTACGCAACGGTGGAGGTGGTGGGTGTTCTCGGCTGTAATTCACGCAGTCTCAATTCAGAAGGGAAACATTGAAAACATTGGGCATTCTCCAGAGAGCTGGAATGTTCAACCGGAAAGCATTGGCAACGATAGCTTCGGTGATACGGAACGGCCCGCAACAAGGCTGCTGAAACTTTCTGGAGTGGAGATTTGCCGACTCCGATTTAGTGAGATTTGCGTAGCCGATCAGGAGGAGCCTGGCTTTGACAAAATCTGAATCTCCCACTTTGAAATCGTGCGGGCGGCGAGACTTATTAGCTTCCAGAATCATTCTTGTTTGCGCATCCTCCAGCTGCTCTCTCAACATGCGGAGGTCTGACATCATCTGTTCGTAGTGTTAGCAACGGTCCCGGGTTACCCGGCTGCGGGGCGGGTTTGTACCCGACCCGGAGTGCCGGGTCCGGGTCTGCACCCGCACTAAACCCGACGCGGTCATATTTTCCGGTTCCAAACCCGGACCAGCCCCGTTACCGGCCAGGTTTTGCCGGGTTTCTTCAACTTTCAGCCTCATTTTTGATCGGCCAGTATAATCCCATATTTTATGCCCCAATAAAGTATTTGAGTTCTGATCGTGTCGCGATATGATCTATGTATGAATGATGCAGTTTTAGGCGCTCTTTCACCTCCCGGTCTCCGATTTGCAATGCGATGAATATTTGTTGAATCGCTGTGAAATTACGCCGAAAATCGCGTGTTATCCTAAGCGACTCCACAAATATCGATCAGATTACAAATTGGAGACCTGGAGGTGAAAGAGCGCCTGAAACTGCATCTTTCACATATAGACTATATCGCGATATGATCAGAACTCAGATACTTAATTGGAGAGAAAGCATTTGCTGCTATTTGATGCTGGACTCGGTGAAACCCGCCGGGTAACGGGCCGGGGCGGGTTTTTCATGTGGTAAAACCCGTTGCTACGGGTCCGGTGCGGTCCTTAC
The DNA here is from genome assembly GCA_015178995.1 of Trichophaea hybrida. Classification (NCBI taxonomy): domain Eukaryota; kingdom Fungi; phylum Ascomycota; class Pezizomycetes; order Pezizales; family Pyronemataceae; genus Trichophaea; species Trichophaea hybrida. The sequence goes on along the minus strand of WHVE01000348.1, from coordinate 91,590 downwards.
CCGGCCCCGGACCCGAACCCGCAATTTGGCCCCGTTGCTAACACTATCTGTTCGGCGAATTCGTCTGCTTCCAGGCTGAATTTCGGCTGACGGTCGGCCTTTGGGGTCGGTACCAGTAGGTCAATTGGCATTCTCGGCACGAATCCCACATCCGCCCGAAACGGAGACCTTTTGAGAGACTTATGATACGCCGCGTTGTAGGTGAATTCAGCCAACGGCAGCAGGCGGTCCCACTCCTTTTGGGCACTGAGCCACATACGCCTTCAAATAGCGTTCGACGACTGCATTCAGATTCTCCGCTTGGCCGTCTGTTTGCGGATGGTAGGCGGTAATGTGACGGCATTTGATTCCCAGTTGGGCCGTCAGGGAGCCTATGGTAGGTTCAGACGTGCATATAAGGTGCGGCTCTGTTCGGCTCTGTTGTAGCGCACGGGCCAGGTTACCCGGCTCTAGCGTGATCAACCTCCGCGTAGTTAGCTAGCTAATACACAACCTTCTCGCGACCCCTCAATTCGTAGCAACACTTTATTTTCAGCGTTAAACGCATTCGTTCGATCGGTATTTCCCTTCGTATCGTCAAGAAGGAAGGAGGGGTCTCATCTAAGTCCTAACCTCCGCTGAGTCGCGTTAATTTCGCGGCCACAGCTATCTGAACCGAGCCAGTGAAGTCACATCCCGCGATACGGCATCGACAGATATTCCGGAGAAGCTACAGCCTGAGCATCCGCATTGCAGCCTACAGCACCCAATTAGCGAAAGTCTGAGCAACCGAATCATCTCCTTCGGCCCACCGCATTTACGCGTCGCGTGGAAGCATCCAGGTGTCTCCAGATCCGGCGAACAATCCAAATCCAGCGAAGCATTCAAGTCAGCGAGACGTTCAATCAAGCATCTTCCGCATTCGAATCCAGTGAAGTATCCAAGTTTGCGAGACGTTCAATCAACCACCTTCGGCCTCCGGACCTGGCGAAGCATCCAAGCCAGCGAGACATACAATCAAGCATCTTCGGCCTCCAAACCCGGCGAAGCATCCAAGTTCACTAGACAATCTCCCAGCGCCCGGCGCACCCAAACGAGCCTCCCCGATCAGGACTCCGTCTAGGCACAGAATCATGTTGAAATTTGGAGCACTCAGCCCACCGGTATCAGCGGCATCAACTTCCGCCTGAGTGTTTTCAATCAGGGATTACCAAGAGCTTCGGGCAACCGTGTCGATGCTTCGAGAGTACTTCGACTATCTCCTAGCTGGTTTCTCCGCACCAGGAATGAATTCTGTGCCCACAGCGGTCCTTCCAGAAAGCATAATGCCGCCAGCATCAGTCGATTGGAGTCAAGTCAAAGCTGCAGAGGGAGAACTAACATACTGGAGGAATCGCATTCGGACCCTTCAGCAGAACCTGAGGTATTGCAACATCCACTATGAGGCTGCGCCATCTCTCAATTCGTCACCGCCGCCACCGCCATCATCCCCGCCATCATCCCCGCCATCATCTCCGCCATCATCCCCGCCATCATTGTCCCCGCCATCATTGTCCCCGCCGCCATCCAATGCACAACCGCATGCACGACCGCAACTCAGTCTTTCCGTATCAGAGTGCAGAGAGCAATTGGCAGCATCTCTCTTTACCGGCGACCGTGACACGCGATCAACTACCGTTGCTTGGTTTCTCAAGCTGGTAGAGCGAGTGGTAGATCTCGGCGATGACATGTGCTTCGGGGTCTCTCAAGTTGATAAGCTCCTAAATATGGTTCACTCGTATATTTGAAAAGATCCGAATTATGGCAAGGATCGTGCCTATCGCTGGATGGCATCTTGGATTGGTGCAAAGTGCATGGTGACTTTAGAAGTCAAAACATACAGTCCAGTTATATCGTGGGAAGCATTCGCCAAAGCATTCCGGGAGGAATTCGATCCAGAAGAGCGAGAGCGTGTGCGGCAAGAGTTCCGGGAGCAACGATGGCAAGAGAAGGATCGACGGCCTGAGCAGGAGAAGCTGCGTCAACGTTGTGTTCACTTCGGGCAAGATAAGGGGCAAGATAATGAGCATCAACGTCGTACTCACTTTAACAACAACACCGAGGATAAGGTTGCAATCTTGGAGAAGCGAGTGGTACTGTTGGAACGACATATCATGCGGGTTGAGCAGGAGCTTTGTCAACGAGTGTTTCCGGCTAATGGTGGTTCAAGTAATGGTGGTTCGAGGTATAGTTCAACACGGCAAAAGCAAGGACGACTGCATCACTTGGAATTGCCCACATGCCAGTGGAGAGACGACATTCACTCTTGCCTGATATGCTTGGTAGTATTCGAATCTGGCAGTCAGCTTCACAAGCACCTCCGGCAGTCCAAGCACTTCTCTCCTGCGGCATCGCCGGCCACGTCTCGACCCGCCTCCCCTTCGCCGTGTCAACCTACACGTCCACCGTCTTCTCCCTGCCGGCCCCAATCATCTCCTCCACTGACACCTCCAACGTTACCATCGCCAGGACTCGTACCGTCCCACAGCTCTCCCGGCGCCAAAGAAAAGTACGAATCAGATAACGGAAGCACTGAAACGATGGACCTGGATACTCATTTGGAAACGGTAATTGATCCGGCCACGTCTCAACAAGCATCTGTACCACCGACACCTCCAGTGTTGCCATCGCCAGCCACGTCTACTCCGCCTTACAACTCTCGGCCCGCCTCCCCGTCTCCGTATCAACCATCACCTCCGCCGATGCCACGATTGCTAGTACCACGGCTTGCAGTATCTCGTCCACCACCACGTCCAGCGTTACCATCGCCAGCATCACAGCCTGCAGCATCTCCGACACTGGGCAAGTTCGGTGCCATCACCCCACAGTTGCCAGGACTCGCACCGTCCCGCAGCTCTCCTGGCGTCTGTGGGAGGTTCTGCCGTGTACTTAAGGTGCGGCTCCGTGCGGCTCCGTGCGGCCCGGCTACGACTCGGCTGTAGCGCACGGCCCAGGTTACCTGTGCGTGGCTAGCTAGTCAATAAAGCAACCTTCTCGCGACCTCTCAATTGGTAGCAACTTCTCAAAAATCTCTTCTCTCTTCTCTCTACGACGCTCGGCAGCTCTCAATTCCGCGATCGCGCGAAGGAGAGGTGCGACAGAAGGTTCGCTGGGCGATTCTCGAAGAAACTCGACGCGACCAACTTTCCGCGCCTACAAACACACGACGAAGCGACATTCATCCCGCGCCTACTCAAACAAACGATTAAAATACAAACAAACGATTGAATTACACGTCCTACAACGTTAAGCTTTACGCTAGGTATTCTGGTTGGCCGGCGTTGTGTTCCGGCCTTGATGGGCGTAGCCTTACAAATTTAGTAAGAACTTCACTAATCAGAGGAATGGAAGGCGAAGGTTTCGACTGGCCAGTTCCGGGAGCCGAAAATGATGATGGCCTGATCAATTTTTTCCAAAGAGCTGCTAGTGCACCCCCAGATGCAGCTACTGCCGATGTTACGGCTATTAGTCGTCAAGAAGTAACCGACTTCCATGCCACAATCTACCAATCCTACACCTCCCAAACCAACGATCTCCGACGTTTGACCGATCGCGTAATATCCCATGAGGCCCAGCTTGTCAAAGTCATCACCGCACAAGATGACGCGTTGACATAGTTGGAATCCTGGCGCGGTCGATTCGACACAATGATGCAAATGATGGCTCGTCTTGGTGTCGGTGGCGTCAATACCGGCGGAGGAGGGGCTCTATCTGAATACCACCATAAACAGCATCAGCCTCCACTGTTCACCGGTGACCTCAAGTTGGAGACTGTCAATCTATTGCTTCGCAAGGTCGAGCATTGGGTACGCCAAGGCGGCGCTGCAATGGGTACCACAGAGTCGGATAAGCGCATCGATTCAGCCTGGCGGTTGATGGACCCGGAGGCGTACAGTTGGTTCGCGCATTGGATCCATCAGCAAGGTGTCACAATCATCCCTCCTGCAAACGGCTCATATGCACCAGTGACTTCGCCTCTCTTCGAATCCGCTTTTTGCCATCGATTCGTCCCAGAAGTCGCCATTACCGCAGTTCGAAAGGAGATCCACGCCCTACGCTACTCCAACGGAGATGTTGCGTACTTCAACAAGCAATTCTCCGAACTTATCCGCATGTTGCAAAAAGGGACTACTATCACGCGCGAGGATCCCCTGTACGACGAGTACTGCTCCAAGCTACCTTCGGGAATCGCAGATCAGATTATCGCCCCAGCCCGCATGCAAAAGAAACGCCAGCCTGAGACGCCTTTCAGGTTGGCCGATGCCATTGAGATGGTCGGCTAATTCTCAGAACGTACAACTTCGCATTCGGTTATCGCGGCTACGCCAATCAGTTTCGTCGCATCCAACACTCCAATGCCTACTGCTTCTGAGCCGATGGACCTCACTGTAGCTAACGCCAATACCAAGTACTACCGCTGTAGCGGTTTCGGACATGAGGCACGTGATTGTGCAACCCCAGACACGCGTGGGCGAGGCCAAGCTTTCTGTGCCAGAGGTGGCGGGAACCGTGGTAGACGGGATGGAGGTCGTGATCGCAAGGATAATCGTCGCGGGGGCCAGGGAGGTTCAACCATGGCTACAACCTGGAACATCAATAATATTCAAACCACCGGGGATGGCATAATCACGAACGACGATGCTGATGACTTAGCCGCGGAACGCTGGGCGGTGGAGCAGGAGAATAATGAGGGGGAGGAGGCCCAGGGAAACGACAATTGGGAGTAGTGATAGAACGTCCTACTACCCAGACGGTAATTGGAAAAGTTCAGGAAACGGAGAAAATAGGGACAGGCAAAGAGAAGCGCATACGGCATGCAAAATTGTACTTGAGCAGCCTGACACATAATGAGATATCTGATTCGCCACCTGACTCTGACTTACTACGTTTCAACGCTTCTGTTTCAACCGCCAATAACACAATTCGTTCAGCATATTCCTAATTTGATTGCGGCGCCTCCCATCGTTACGTTGATACCGCTTACGCCAATTCCCTAGGTCTAAAACGTCGACGTTGCGGGCGCATGAAAGTCACTGTCGCAGGGGAAGAGAAGGCAGAGGAAGATAGATGGCAAGTTTGGCTCAATGCGTCAATAAGAGGCGTAACTGGTGATCGGATTGACATTTCTGGTTGGTACACGGTTTTTGACTTGGGAGGCATCTATGATCCAATTGTCGGTTGAGACTGGATGGCAGTCAATTTACACCCCATCGATCATAAAACTGATACTCTACACATGCTGGAACCTGATGGACTGATTTGCAACAAGGCTATCGCCTTCCAACAACAATTATCACAACATTGCGTACAGGCCTACGACTTCACCAAGGACGACTGAGAGAAGTTCGTGCGCACTGCAGAACAGTGGCTCGTAGATCGGCCATTAATATGGTGTCCGCGTCCTTCGTTGCCAAATCCAAGTCATCAGAAATCTTTATAACCGACATCCGGGAACGCGTCGACAAAATCATGTAGGAGGAGGAGGAGCCTACTCCACACCAGCCCGCAGACCTCGAAACATGGCGGTTACGAGTTAGAAAGGCATTTGCAGATCTCTTCGAACGGCCAACAGGAGTTCCTGCAGCCTCGAGACATGACCTCCACATAGATACTGATCCGGCAGCAAAGCTACCTCACCACCAACCATATCGGATGTCAGACTCAGAATACGCGGAATTCGAAATCCAAATCTCCAAGTCGCTTGCCAATGGCTGGGTTACTGACAGCCACTACCGATTCACGGCCCAAGTGATTTTTGTTAAAAAACCAGATGGCTCTGGACTTCGGATGTGTGTCGATTACAGAGGCTTAAATTCAATCACCACCAAAGAACGATACCCACTGCCGTATATAGATGATGTCATCGATCGACTGCACGGGTCCAGGGTGTTTACGAAACTCGACCTTGCCAGTGGTTACCATCAGTTGTGCATACATCCGGATGACAGGCATGATACGGCTTTTGTCGCTCCGGAGGGGTTCTATGAGTGGACGGTAATTCTGTTTGGTCTGACCAACGAGCCGTCAGCATTCATGCGCGTTATGCATTGAATCTTACACCTGTATAGGAAATTTACAATTGTTTACATAGATGACATTCTAATTTTCTCCCGCACTCTGGCTGAACATAAGCTGCACGTTCAAACTATCTTGCTGGCAATCAGAGCCGCGCGTCTCCGTTTGAACGAGCGAAAGTGCGTTTTTGGAGGTACAGAGACTTCGTTTGTCGGTTTTAAGGTCAACTCGAATGGAATTCACACGGAGATAAGAAGATCGCAGCCATGAGAGACTGGCCAGTGCCTTTGAATACAACCGAGCTTCGATCATTCCTGGGGTTGGCAGGCTACTATAGGAAATTCGTAAACAAATTCGCGCACCAGACCGCAGAGTTATAACGTTGACAACCGAAAAACGTGCATTTCGGTGGCTGCGGAAACACCAGGCCAATTTGACAATATTCGCAGGGCTTTAAGCGTCTGCTCCGGTGCTGACACTACCCATCCTGAACGAAACTATATTTTGCGCACTGATGAGTCAGACATGGCGATTGGAGGCGTTCTGGCTCAAAACCACCCTGGGGAGCCGAGGGCCGGCTGGTGGAGCGCCCGCTTGGTTTCTTCTCTCGAAAATCACACGACTTCGAAACACGGTACGCAGCGTATGACCGCGAGTTATTGGCGATCCACGACAACTTAACCCACTGGGAGCCTTACTTTGGCAATCGACACAGAGCAGTATATACAGATCACGCGTCGCTACAGCATATCCTAAGCCAGAAGAAGCTTTCCAGCCGCCAATGGCGACACTTGGATAAACTGCAGCAGATTGACAGTTCGATCAAATACTTCCCAGGAGCGGCCAACCTTGTGGCAGATGCGTTGAGCCCAATCCATCATCCAGGCTCAGCAACCCCGGTAGCCACCATCACATGAACACCATGGACCTTCAAATCAGCGGTGCAGATGAATGGAAGCAAGACGTACGTGAATGACTGGTTGAAGACGCATATATCGGTCCAATTGTCGATGTACTCTACGAGGAAGCCGAAATACCGAAGAGGCCGATAATCAGGCAACTCGGGGTTTGAAAGGGAAGCACCATCGGAAAAACACCGTGGGGCGAGGCTATTTCGGCTTGACCATGGCCTGCTGTTTCACAGGGACACTGGAACACTCTGCATCCCATCGGACATGGCGAGCGACGTCATCTCAAACCTCACGACTCTCCGCTCGGCGGCCGCCACCAAGGAGCAAAAAAAACGGCGCTAACCATCGCATCACGGTTCTATTGGCCTCAGCTGACTCAATCAATAAAGTATGGGTTCAGGGTTGCGACGTATGCCACCGTGTGAAACATTCCAATCAACTTCCCTATGGCTTACTGCAGCCGCTGCCGATTCCGGAGACACGGTCCTCACGGGTTAATGTGGACATTATTACCAAGCTGCCAGCCACGGTCAAGGATGGCTATGACTGCATAATCACGATTGTCGATCCGCTAACCAGGAGAGTGTAGAGGAAATCAGCAAAGGAAAACGATTTAACTGCAGAAGCGTTCGCCAAAGATTTTATTGACATGTGGATACGTAACAGAGGAATCCCGGACGACATCATCCCTGATCGGGATACGCGTTTTATGTCAGATGTCTGGGGTTCCCTTACGGCCCAGTTGGGAATTAAACACCGCCACAGTAACGCCTATCATCCGCAGACAGATGGCCAAGCAGAGAACCTGAACGCAGTCGTCAAACGTTACCTTATGGCTTAAGTAGCGCAACGCACAAAGGAGTTGGATCTTCTTCTTCCACTGGCCGAATTTACGTACAACGCAGTGTACCATAAGTCACTTAAGAGGTCTCCATTTCGGGCCAATATTGGTTTCGTGCCAAGAATGCCAATTGACCTCCTCGTACCGACTCCAAGTCCCGACCGTCAGACAAATGTCAGCTTGGAAGCCGATGCATTCGCCAAGCAGATGATGTCAGACCTCCGCATGCTAAGGGAGCGGCTGGAGGAAGCACAGACAAAGATGATTCTGGAGGCCAATAAGTCTCGCCACCCGCACGACTTCAAGGTGGGAGACTCAGATTTTTCTCGATATCACGCTCCACCCGATTGGCTATGCAAATCTCACCAAATCTGAGTCGTCAAATCTTAACTCCAGGAAATTTCAACAGCCATTCTGTGGCCCGTTTCGCATCACCGATGCCATCGGTGTCAATGCCGTTAAGTTGGATACGCCTGCTCATTGGAAAATGCCTAATTTCTTCAATGTATCCCGGTTGAAACGAGACCACATGGATTATGGCCGAGAACATTCACCACCCCTGCCATTACGGACGATGACCGATAAGGATCCGCAATACGAAGTGGAAGCAATCCTCGAACATCAGGGCTCTTCGATCAATACCCTACAGTACAATGTGAAGTGCCTTGGATACCCTGAACCGGATTGGCAGCCATTGGTCAACCTGAAAGGCGGATGTAAAGAGTTACTGCGGCAGTACCATCAAGAGAAGGGTTTTTTGGTGTATAATTGTGGGCAGGAAGGTTAAGGATGGGTTTTCGATGGGTTTTCATTGGCAGGATGGTTAAGAATGGGTTTTCATTTGTTCGTACAGGGTTTTTGCCCGGGCCAGAGTTATTCTTTTTCGGAATGTTCTTTTGCAGCGGGCACTAGTTTTTTTGAGCCGGGGATAGTTGTGGGAGGTTCTGCCGTGTACTTAAGGTGCGGCTCTGTGCAGCTCCGTGCGGCCCAGCTGCGACTCGGCTGTAGCGCACGGCCCGGGTTACCTGTACGTGGCTAGCTAGTCGATGAAGAAACCTTCTAACGACCACTCAGTGTCAAAGGAAAGTACGAATCAGATGACGAAAGCACTGAATCCCCAGGTTTCATACCGTCCTCAGGCACAAGAGAATTGTGCGAATCGGATAACGAAAGCACTGAAACGATGGATTTGGAAACTCAGTTGGAAGCGGTGTTCACCCTGATTCAGAAGCTTCGATGGATAGGCCTATCTGGAGACCGTCCGCCGGTACAACATCCACCTGACAATGTTTTTGAACCCTGGAATGGCAACTTGATCTCGAGCTTCGATCAGGAGACGCATTCCAAGCTTATTTCGTGTAACGGCAGACAATCATTTTGCTTGCGTCCATGCCTCAACTGGACGTAAGCAACCTAATTGGTCGAGCTGATAGCTGGTAGCTTGCGTCACTGATGGTATTTCTTTTTCCGAGAACTCATTCATTTTGAGAACTCTTTCTGCATTGTTCCGCCATTTCCAGTATTGGGAGCGTCTTTTCATGAGATGGAGGTAGTGCACTATAAGAGATGGATTGGCGAGCGAAGCGAACCTAGATATCTTCTAAGAGAGAGAGCAACTATGGGAGTGTGCGAGCATGGGCAGTGAAGGAACGAGGATGTACAGTTTTTTCTTTTCTGGGGCTTCCTTCTCCGATTCTTTTGTACCGCCAACACCAGCAGCGGGTCTGTTTTCTCTCGTCTTTGATGGTTTCTTTTTTTCTCTCTGGCTGTTTGCTTCTCCGAGACCTCTTTCACTCCGAGAACTGTTTTCTCTATAGATGGAGCTTCTTTTCTTGAGATGCAGGTAGTGCACAATAAGAGATAGATGGGCGAGTGAAGTGAGCCCCGACACCTTCCGAGAGAGAGAGCAACCATGGAAGCGTGCGAGCATGGGCCGCCAAGGAACGAGGATAGTTATACAGGTTTTTCTGTTCCTTTTTTATGCTTCTTTTAGGCTAGCGCTGGATCTCTTAGGATGGATGTAGTTATGGGAGGTTCAGACGTGTATATAAGGTGCGGCTCCGTTCAGCTCTGTTGTAGAGCACGGGCCAGGTTACCCGGCTCTAACGTGATCAACCTCCGCGTAGTTAGCTAGCTAATACCCAACCTTCTCGCGACCCCTCAGAGCCCCAGAAATCTGACATGAAGCGCGTATCCTGATCAGAGATGATGTCATCCGAAATTCCTCTGTTTCGTACCCACATGTCATTAAACTCTCCAGCGAAGGCTTCTGCAGTTAGATCCTTTTCCTTGACTGCGTTCCACCGCACTCTCTTGGTCAGTGGGTAGACAATCGTAATTATACAGTCGTAGCCAACTCTGGCAGTAGCTGGTAATTTAGTAATGAAGTCGACATTGACCCTCGAGGCCCATGTCTGCGCAATTGGCAGCGGTTGCAGCAAGCCATATTGACTCAATTGGTATGAACATGGGCAGTTGATTGCAATGTTTGACACGGTGGCAAACGTTGCAACCTCGAACCCATGTTCGTACCAATTGAGTCAGATGAGGCCAGTAGAATTGTGGTGAAATGGATGCCGCTGTTTTTTCAGCTCCTTGCTGTCGGCCGCCCAGCGGGTAGTCATGAGCCTCCGAGATCACGTCTCTCCGCATGTTCGATGTGATGCAGAGTGCTCCAGTATCCCTGCGAAAAAAAAGGCCATGTTCAAGTCAAAAGAGTCGTGTCTGTGGCATGTTTTTCCGATGGTGCTTTTCTTTCAGCCGCCGTATTGCATGAGGTTCGGACATGTTGGTTACTTCGGTTTCATCGCGGAGGACGTTGACAATTTGACCGAAATATGCGTCTTCAACAAGTGATTCACGCACCTCTTGCTTCCATTCCTCGGCACCGATAATCTGAAGCTCCATGTTATTTATGCTGATGGCTGCTGGGGTTGTCGAAGCTGGATGATGGATTCTGCTCAACGCCTCGGCCACCAGGGTGGCCGCTCCTGGAAGTACTTGATCAAACAGTCGATCTGCTGCAGTTTATCCAGGTGTCGCCATGGGCGGCGAGAAACCTTCTGCTGGCTCAGGATATGCTGCAACGACACGTGGTCCGTGTATACTGATGTATGTCAATTGCCAAGGTAAGGCTCCCAGTGGATTAAATTATCGTGGATCGCCAACAACTCGCGGTCATAGGCTGCGTAACGCGTCTCGACCTCATGTAATTTTCGAGAGAAGAAGTCCAGTAGACGTTCCACCAGCTGGCCCTCCGTCCCCCAGAGTTGCTTTTGGGCCAGAACGCCTCCAATCGGAATGTCTGATGCGTCGGTGCCCAGGATGAAGTCACGCTCAGCATCGCGTAGTGCCGGCACCAGAGCCGACACCAAAGCTCTGCGAATATCGTCGAATTCCGCCTGATGCTTCCGAACCCACCGACACGCATGTTTTTCGGCTGTCAATGCTTATAGCTGGGTGGACCGGTGTGCGAATTGGTTCACCAATGTTCTAAAATAGCCTGCCCACCTCAGGAATGACCGAAGTTGGGCTGTACTCACCGGCACCTGCCAGTCGTTCATGACTGCGGTCTTCCTGCCCTCTGTGTGGATTCCACTGGAATTGACCTTAAAACCGACAAACGATGTCTCACTAGCTCCAAAAACACACTTTTATACATTTAATCGAAGATGCACCGCCCTAATTGCCAGCAGAATTGCATCAACATGCGGCTTGTTTTCGGCCAAACTGCTATAGAAAATCGGCACATCATCCAGGTACACAATTGCAAACTTTCTCTACGGGCCCAACATGCGATGCATAGCGCGCATAAACACTCACGGCGCATTAGCCAGGCCAAACGGAATCACCGTCCACTCATAGAACCCCTCATGAGCAACAAACGCTGTTTTGTGTCTATCATCCGGATGTATACGCAACTGGTGATCACCACTGGCCAGGTCAAGCTGGGTAAACACCCTGAAACCGTGTAGCCGATCAATGAGGTCTTCTATATATTCAAGTGGGTACCGGTCTCTGGTGGTGATTGCATTTAAGCCACTGTAGTCGACACACATCCGATGTCCAGAGCCATCCGGTTTCTTAACAATGATCACAGGTGCCGCGAATTGGGAGTGGCTGTCTGTAACCCAGCCATTCGCCAGTAAGTTGGCAATCTGGGTTTCAAACTCCACGCGTTCCGAATCCGACATCCGGTATGGCTGGCAGTGAGGTGGCTTGGCTGTTGGGTCGGTATCAATGCAGCAGTCATGTTTCGAAGCTGGAGGGACTCACGGTGGCGGTTCGAAGAGGTCTGCAAATGCCTTCCTAATGTGTAACCGTCATGTTTTGAGGTCTGCAGGTGTGTGTGGAGTAGACTCCTCCTCCATTATCTTGTCGATACGTTCCCGGATATTGACGATAATGATCTCTGATGACTGGCACTTGGCAACGAAGGACGTGGAGACTATATTAATAGCCGATCTACAGGCCACTGTTCTGCAATGGGCCCAAACTTCTCTCAATCGTCCTTGGTGAGGTCGGAGACCTACAAGTGATGTTGTGACGATTGTTGCAGGAAGGCGGGAGCCTTACTGTAAGTCAGTCCAATCGGGCTCCAGCATGTGTAGAGTATTAGTTTCATGGTCGATAAGGTGCAGATTTGCTGCCATCCAATCTTTACCGACAATTAGGTCATAGATGCCTCCAAAGTCAAACACAGTATACCACCCGGAAATATCGACGCGAGTGCCGGTCACGCCTCTTATCGACAAATTAAGCCAAACTTGCCATCTATCTTCCTCTGCCATCTCTTCTTCTGCGACCGAGACTCTCTTGCGCCCGCAAGGTCGACGTTTCAAACACAAAGTCTTGGCGTAGGCGGTATCTACGTAACAATAGGAGGCTCCGCAATCAAACAAGGTGTATGCTGAACGAATTTAATTATTGGAGGTTGAAACGGAAGCATTAAAACACAGTAAGTCAGAGTTTGGTGAACTAGGAGGGGCAGAAGTCTCATTATGTGTCAGGCTGCTCAAGTACAATTTCGCATGCCGTATGCGCTCCTCTTTGCCTCCCCCCAATTGCTTACTCTGCACCGTTTTCGCATTTCCAATACTATTATGGGTAGTAAGACGTTCCACCACTACTCCCAATTGCCATTTCCCTGGCCGTCCTCCTCATCCATAACCTCCTGCTCTGCTGCTGAGTCCTCTCCATGGTCGTTCATGCTTGCATCGTCCACTGCGGCTGCCAGGACGTTATTGATGCTCCCGGCCGCTGATATGGCGGAAGCTCCCGGGCCGCCATGACGAGTATCGTTGCGACCGCGACCGCCGTTCCATCTGCCGCGGTTTCCGCCAGTTCTGGCACGGAAAGCTAGTCCACACCCACGCGTGTCCAGAGTCGCACAGGCACGTGCCTCATGTCCAAAACCGTTACAGCAGTAGCACCTGGTGTTGGCATTAGCAACCGTGAGATCCATCAACTCTGGGCTGGTAAGCGTTGGAATGGTGGCTGCGTTAGGCGGGGCGAAACTGGCTGCATGCTGTACAGGCGTATCCGGGGTAGCCGGGTGTGAAATCGGACATTCTAAGAATTCGCTGACCATCTCCATAGCGTCGGCCGATGTGAAAGGCGTACCTGGCTTCAGCTTCTTTTGGATGCGAACCGAGGCGATGATCTGGTCTGCGATACCCGCAGGCAGTTTGGAACAGTACTCATCGTACAGGGGATCCTCGCGCGTAATGGTAGTCTCTTTTTGCAACATACGGATAAGTTCAAATAATCGCTTGTTTAAGTACTCGACATCTCCAGCCTCTTTGGAGTGGCGTAGCGTGCAGATCTCCGTTCGAACAGTGGTATTGGCGACTTCTGGAACAAACCGATGGCGAAAAGCGGATTTGAAGAGAGGTCACATCACTGGTGCATAAGAGCCGTTTGCAGGATGGATGACCTTAACACCTTCCTGGTGGATCCAATGTGCGAACCAACTGTACGCCTCTGGGTTCATGAACCGCCTGGCCGAATCGATGCGCTTATCCGACTCGGTGATATCCATTGCCGCGCCGCCATGGCGTACCCTATGCTGGACCTTGCGAAGGAATAGATTGACAGTCTCCAACTAGAGGTCATCGGTGAACTGAGGAGGCTGAGGCTGTTTGAGGCGGGATTAGGAAAAGCCACTCCTCCGCCGCCATTGGCGCCACCCACACCAAAACGAGCCGTGATCTGCATCATGGTGTCGAACCGACTACGCCAAGACTCCAACTGCGTCAACGTGTTGTCTCGCATAATGGTGGTGTTGACGAGCTGGGCCTCAAGGGAAAGTACGCGGTCGGCAAGGCATCGGAGATCGTTGCTTTGGGAGAAGTAGGATTGGTGGAATGTGGCGTAGAAGTTGATGACTGCTTGGCGGCTGACAGCCGTAACATCGGCATCGGCTGCATCTGGGGGTGTCCGAGCAGCTCCTTGCAAATAACGGATCAGGCCGTCGTCATTATCTGCTTCCAGAATAGGCCAGCCGAAACCGTCACCTTCCATCCTTCTGATTAGTGAATGTTCTTAATGCAACTTTGCAAGGCTACACCCATCAAGGCCGGAACACAACGCCGGCCAACCAGAACACTTAGCATAAAGCTTGGGTTGTTGGACCCGTAGTCCAATCGTTGGATTGTATGTAGGCGCGGGATGAACGTCGCTTCGTCGTTTGTTTGTAAACGTGGAAGTTTCGTCCTGTTGGTGTTTTTATAAGCGCGGAATTTTCATCGCATTGAGATTTTTCGAGAAATGCCGAGCGAACCTTCTGGCGCAGCTCTTCTTCGCAAGATCGCGGAATCGAGAGCTGCCGAGCGTCGTTCGACCACTAAGAAAGAAGGGAGAAGCAAATTTGAGAAGTTGCTACCAATTGAAGGGTCGCAAGAAGGTTAAGTCTATTACTAGCTGACGACGGAGAGGTCGATCAAGTCAGCGCCGGGTAACCTGGTCCGTGCGCTGCAACACTGCCGCACGGAGCTGCACCGTATGTACAAGTCCGAACCTCCCACACTAAGATACTTTTTGCGCAAGGTAAGTTATATTTGTATACCTCAATATTTTCAACTAACTACCTGCATTGCAGATACAAAAGCTTATTAGAAAGCCCAATGCTCATCCAGACAACATTTACAATATGAATGAAAAGGTATTCATGCTTGGTCAGACCTTGAAAGTCATAGTAATCCAGTGTAGATGCCAAAGTAATCCCTGCTACACTCAGGACGGACAGCAAGTGAATGTGTTTCAGTTATTGAGTGTATATCTCCAGCTGGTAAGGTTATTGCCCCCATGTATATCTATCAGGGTAAAAAGCATATAATAGAATGGTACGCTGGGGTTCAGGCTACAGGCTGCCTTTACTTGGTCCTCCAACAGCTGGACAGACAATAAATTAGCGTTGGAATGAGTGGAAAAGAACTTTGAAACAGTCACAGCTAAAGTATAGGTACCATCGAAATGTTCGCCTGATCCTGCTGACAACAGTAGTGCCAAGCAACAGCCGGATATTTTTGTTCTTGAGGAATATGGATCAAATTTGTCATGGCAGATTTTGGATTTTTGCTTGAAAAGTAATATTCACCCTATTCGCCTCCCAGCAAACTCTACACATAGCTTACAGCCATTGGATGTCGGAATCTGTAATGCATTATCACCCTGGTATAGTAATGAGTGGGATTTGAGGATGAGAAAACGAGGAAACACCATTGGCAGGGGCAATTCTATAATTAAACACACCCCCGGAATTTCAATTTATTCTGTCATCAACCTTTTCATTAGATTTGTAACACATGCTAGGGCGGCAGCATATACACAGAAGGACATCTTGAGGGCATTCGGAGCTACTGGGATGTGGCAATTGAACTCAACTAAAGTTTTTAAGCTTCAATTGTGCATTATTGCTTGGCCAGAAATGTTACCAAGCTCTACCTTTGCTGGGAAAGCGAAAACTCCCCGAATACCCTGAGCCGTTGGCAGACTTGCGCCCAGTACATTATACCTTGTTGCTCATCAAACTTCTTCTTCTTCTAAGCTCAAGTGTCTCACAGGTCAGCTGGGATGGTCTGCTCAGGGGGCACTTGCAGATGGAGTATTGGGTGAAGAAATGGTGAGATTTCTTTGTTCTGGGGTGAAGGATACTACTGCAGCCGCGGCTGAGGATTTGCACCATCTTGATAAAGCTCGTGTGTACACCGCTGAGCATGTGGACCGTGGTGCAGCTCAGAGACGAAAGAAAGAGGATTGATCAAGAAAATGCGGCCAACATCAAAATGCGCCAGGATAGAGCTGCAGCTAAAGCTGCACTAGTAGGAATGGGACTCAAAGGGTCTAAACTTGCGGAAAATTAGGGTGTAGGTTCAAAGAAGGTGGACACGAATTTTGTTAGTGATTGGAAGGATGCGAAAGAAACTATCACAGATGCCGGCAGGTGGAATAATGAGAAAAGCGAGGGGGAGGATAGTTCTGTCATATACATTGCAAGTATACAGTGCCTAGTTGATGCCATAGAGCATGGAAACATGGGAGAAGAGGTCAATAGTCAACCACCAGTGGTTACAAGGTCAGGGTGAGTGGTGAAGAGCAGCCATTTGACTTATTAAATGTCACCTTCAGAAGGTCAGACTCCTGGTCTTGGATGGTTACACGGTAAAATACGTTACTCTGTGGACTCATTGCCGAGTGTTCTGATATACCAATCCTAATAAACTTTCATGCTGTTAAAGATGGTCGTCGACAATATGAAAGAACCTAACATTTTCCCACATACGCCCACACTTTGGAGTAACCCATCCTTTTTATCAGGCATCAAAATGACAAATCGATAACATCGCACGCATCTCTTCATGTCCAACCACATGGCAATTCACTGAACACTGACCATAATCCCAAAATCCACTTAACCAGCGTAAAAATACCTTCCCAAACTCCAATTGGATCTTCTACCGTATACCTCCCCCAAAAACAACTGAAACTCAAAAATTACCAAGATGCAATCAACATACAACTCATCTGCAGCCCTTCACTCATTGGAATGATTTCTGAGCAATTTTGCAATAATATAATATCCTTCACCCTCCACCAACATAGCAGCTAGTGTTGGCAACGAAGCGGTTTGATCCGAGTCGGATCGAATCGGGGCTAGATTCGTGGAGGGTTCGATTCGAACGAACCCTAGACACCAACTGTTCGATTCGCTTTGCCACGAATCAAACCATGATTCTTGGCGGTTTGTCTGTGGTTCGTAAGCGATCCGTGGTGCAGTTCGTGAAGCTTGCAAATGCGATGCAATGCAGCAACGCGATCAGTCGCATCATACAAGCTTACCAGCTTTCGCGTGCTCATAAAAGTATACTACAAATGCGCGACGTCGCGATGTGATCGGTTGTATGATACAAGCTCATACAAGCTCATACAAGCTTTCTCATGCTCATACAAGGGTCTCTATCCTTTTATAGTCGCCATCAACTTGCAGTAGTCAATGATTATTTACTGTCACGCACTTAATTCTCGAATTTATTGATAACTATATACAAAAAAATAAGGCTCTCGGCTAGCTGGAGGTGATCGAGCTGGGCTGCCTCTCGGCTGGCTATCGGCTGGCTCTCGGCTGGCTCACGGCTTGCTGGAGGTGATTGAGCTGGGCTGGCTCTCAGCTAGCTGGAGATGATCAAGCTGGGCTGGCTCTCGGCTGGCTCTCGGCTAGCTGGAGATGATCGAGCTGGGCTGGCTCTTGGCTGACTCTCGGCTAGCTGGAGGTGATCGAGACTGGGCTGGCTCTCCGCTAGCTGGTGATGATCGAGCTGGGCTGGCTATCGGCTGGCTCTCGGCTAGCTGGAGGTGATCGAGATGGGCTGGCTCACGGCTGGCTGCAGATGATCGAGATGGGCTGGCTCTCGGCTGGCTCTCGGCTAGGTGGTGATGATCGAGCTAGGCGGGCTATCGGCTGGCTATCGGCTCGCTCTCGGTGATCGAGCTGCGCTGGCGCTCGGCTAGCTGGAGATCATCGAGCTGCGCTGGCTCTCAGCCGGCTGCAGATGATTGAGATGGGCTGGCTCTCTTCTGGCTCTCGGCTAGCAAGTTAAAACTCATACACGTTTGTAAAAGCTTCTATGAAGGATAACGATATTTAGCATCAGTTTCGCGAACCGGTTCGCACGAACCCAAAAATATGACGATAGTTCGAGGCAAATCTCTAACCAAATTGGTTCGAATGAACCTCGGTTCGATTCGTGCGAGAATTGATGAACCCTAACCCTGATTCGATTCGTTCGAATCACACCGGTTCGTCAATCCCCACGAACCAGAGCGGTTTGTTGCCAACACTAATAACAGCTGTTTGAAAACGCATAACATCCATGCCATCATTGTCTGTATCTACGCCAAGCAACAGCCGCACCATATCCAATCTCTCATACCCGGCAGGCCCTTCAAAGGCATTTCTGCCTGTATCCATCACTCGCGCATCAATGACATCCGCACTGGCTTTGGGCAAAATCAGAGCAATGCCAATATTACCTTCAATTGCGGCCCCTTGAAGGGATGTAATTCTGCATCAATATCCCACTGGTACACGGACGTCTACACCCACATCCAACGGAATTTGTACAAGCTTGTCATTTGCCCTTGTTGCAGCAGTGTGGAGTGCAGTTCTTCCAAAACAACGTGACACTAGGGCATAGAAGTCCGCAACTGTATTTAACACAATTTGAACGAGCTCAATTGTTCAATTTCCTGCTGCAGCTTGAAGTGCATTTCTTCCAATATTACGGGCAGCTGGATCATTGACATCTGCATCCACATCGAACAGAATTTGAACATGTTGGATATTCCCTTTATCTGCTGCAGCATAAAGTGCAGTTCTTTCAAAATCACCAACAACATGGGCATTGACGTCTTCACCAGCATCCATCAGAATTCGAACAAGCTCAATATTTCCCCTTTCTGCTGCGGTTTGGAATGCAGTTCTTCCATATTCACTGACAGCAGGGGCTTGGACATCCGCACCTGCATCAAACAGAATTCGAACAACGTCGATATTTTTCTTTTCTGCTGCAGCATGGAGTAGAGTTCTTCCAGATTCACCGACAGCTGGGGCATTGACGTCTGCATCTGCATCCAACAGAATTCAAACAAGCTCGATATTTCCCTTTTTTGCTGCAGCCTGAAGTTCAGTTCTTCCATAGTCACAGACCGCTGTGGCATTGACGTCTGGACCTGCATCCAACATAATTTGAACAAGCTCGATATTTCCTCTTTCTGCTGCAGCTTGGAGTTCAGTTCTTTCATTATCACTGATAAATGGGGCATTGACATCTGCATTCGCATCCAGCAGAATCAAAACAAGGTACATGTTGCCTCTTTCCGCTGCTAATTGGAGCGCAGTTTCCCAATACTTGGCACCTGTGGCATCAACATCTGTACCTGCATTAAATAGGATTCAAACCAACTCAATGTTGATACTGTCCACGGCCATTAGGAGTGCACTTGCCTGATATTTGGAACCTATGGCATCGATTGCGGCACTCGAATCCAACAGGATTAGAACTAGCTGAATGCTTCTTAGTTCTATCGCAGTCTCCCTAGCATACATAACGTATTTTACCTGGTAACCGCCCACGACCGGGAAACCGACCACCTGCAGGTGACATTTATTAAGTCAAATGACCGCTCTTAACCACTCTCCCAAACCTTGTAACTACTGGAGGTTCACTATTGACCTCTTCTCCCCTGTTTCCATGCTCTAGAGCATCAACTGGGCACTGCATACTTCTAACATATATAACAGAGCTCTCCTCACCCTCACTTTTCTCATCATCCCACCCCCCTCCATCTATGATAACTTCTTCCTCATCCTCCCAATCACTAAGAAAATTTGTATCCACCTTCTTTGAACCTACACCCTGCTTTTCCGCATGTTTGGACCCTTTGAATCTCTTTCCTACTGGTGCTGCATCAGCTGCAGCCTTATTCTGGCGCTTTTTGATTTTGGCCGCTTTTTCTTGAACAATCCGCTCTCTCTCTGCTCTTCTCTGAACCACATTCTCAGCGGTATACACACAAGCTTTACCAAGGTGTCACCGGTCTTTAGCTGCGGCTGCAGTGGTAACCTTGGCCCCAGAACGAAGAAATCTCACGATTTTCTCCCCCAATTCTTTGCCTGCAAGTGCCCCCTGGGCAGACCTTCCCAGCTGACCTATGAGAGACTTCAGCTTCAGCGAGGAAGGTGTTCGATGAGTGACAAGGTGTAATGCACTGTGCGCTAGTCTGCTAACAGCTCTGGGCTTCGGTTTGAACTGCAGAGGGAGAGCTTGGTGACGTATCTGGCATGGTGATATTCTGTCATTTGGGCTTAAAAACATCTCCTGAGTTCAAGGGTGAGATTCCAGTAGCTTCAAATTCACTCAAGATGTTCTTGTGTATGTATGCTGCAGGCCTAGCACGTGTGACAAGTCTAGTGAAAAAGTTTTTCACAGAATAAATCAAGATTCCGGGGGTGTGTCTACTCCTTCAATTGCCCCTTCTTAATGGCATTACCTCCTTTCCTGATCCATGAATCCAACTCATTGCTATAGCAGCATGATAATTGACCATAGAGGCCAATATCCAGTGGCTGTAAGATATGTGTGGAGTGTGCTGGGAGGCACATAGGGTGTACATCACTTTTTAAGAAAAAATCGAAAAACAGCCCTGTCAAATGTGATCCATGTCCATCAAGAACGAGAATAGGTGGCTGTTGTTTAACACTAATGCGGTCAGCAGGAGCAGGAGAACATTTCGATGGTACCTACACTTGAGCTGTGAACTTTCCAAAGTTCTTTTCCACCCATTCCAACCCTAATTCATTGTCGGTCCAGCCCTTGGATGACCAAGCAAACGAAGCATATAGCCTGAACCCCAGCATGACATCCTAGTATGTGCTCTCTACCCTGATAGATATACATGCGGGGTATAACCTTACCAGCTGCAGATATACACTCAATAACTGTAACCATTTTTCTCAGTTTTCATCCTGAATATAGCAGGGATTCCTTCAGCCTCTAAAACAGATAACCATGACTTTCAAGGTCTGACCAAGCATGAAACCCTTTTCATTCATATTATAAATGTTCTCTGGATGAGCATTGAGCTTTCTAATAAGCTTTCCTATCTGCAATGCAGGTAGTTAGTCAAAAATATTGATGTATACCAAACTAACTTACTTTGCGGAAGAAGTCTCTCAAGATGACAGGGTCGTTCGCATTTGCCCTTTTGCAATTCAGGCGCTAACTAAACATGTTATTAAATTGATGATGATGATACAGGAAGCGAGTAATCCAGTGTTTGGCCAATTGGCGGGGTCATTGTGGATGTAGTGGAGATATCGCAAATTCCTTAAATATGTTCCATGCAGTGGGTGTCCCAGGTCATCCGGAGCCTCACATAACCATATAATTCAGTTCTCTTTGTCTGGAGTAAGTAGCCACTCTTTCCCATTTGCAGCAGTGCGGGGTTGAGCTCCTCTGGGACGACTGACACGATTTCACATGGTATCGAATGGAATGCCATAAGTTGAGGCTACTGCACAGATGAATGTCACTTCTCCGGTAGGATATGCACATTTGGCCTGCCGGATGTGTCAGCGGCCGGTTCTCTGTGCTTCACTCTGCCCATTGTTGCGGTGGTGCGGTGGTGCGGTGGTGCAGTGAAAATTGACTTCAGGAGCGGGGAAAATATGAACCACTGCTCAGGCGCTTGCGTGCTTGATTGCGTGATCGGTTGCTAGGCCGTGGGTGGTTAGACCGAGAAACATGTTAATTGGGGTGTGGTTTAGTTTCATGCGGATAGCGATCAAGTGCAACGTAGTGTCATCTGGACAATGTCCTGCCACTTTCATCCATATATTATCCAAATGAGATATTGCTGCCACCAAAGCCCTTCTCCGTCACGACAGACACAACAACGGTTGTGCCAGAAATTCCACAATTGCATTTCAGAATAAAATAAATAACAGAAGACGCCACAACTTTTGTACCAGAGAATCAACGATTACATTTCAGAATAAATGAAATAACAGATGACAACACAACTGTCGTGCCAAAGATACAACGAGAATTAATACCCTACATCTGTTGAGTCACAGATACAATGATTACATTTCAGAATGGATCAAATCACTGATGACACAACATCGGTCATGCCAAAGATACAACAAGAATGAATACACTCTATCTGTTGTGCCAAAGATACAATGATCTCATTTTGGAATAGATGAAATCACAGATAACACAACAACTATCGTGCCAAAGATTCAATGAGAATGAATACACAACATTTGTTGTGCCAAAGATACAACAATCGCATTTTATAATAGATGAAATCACAGATGATACAGCAACCATGTCTATTTAGCATTAATACACTTTGTTCCAAATCAGAAACTATGTCGACATTACCGGTATATTCAATCTAATCAGGTACTGCCTATTGCCCTTCTTTACAAGTCCAATCAATTCAATGATAGTCATAATATCAATAACCAGGTGGGAGTTGCCTGCGGTGTTTTGATAGACCAGTTAGCCATCACCCTCAAAACCCCAGCACTGCATATTCGCGAGGTGGAGCCATTCTCTGCAGTACTCAATGGTAAAGAAGAATTTGATCTCCCCAAGGCCGTCATTGAGTCTAACAAAGGACGCTGAGTGGGTGTGATTGATATGAACAAATGTACTTAATGAATCATTGAAGCCAGGTGCACCATTCATATCTGAAAAGAAGCATCCTGCCCAGGTCAAGCACCTCATTCGCCTCTCTGTGTGCATGATACCTTCAACGGAAATATTATCAAGATAGTCCGTGAAGCAATGGCTTAGTTGAGGAGCAATGTTGTTTCCATGTGCCAGACATTCAAGTGTGATGACATCTAGCGAAACCTATGGAGCAGTTTCAATATCCTTGCCGCTGAGCATCTTGGTGAAAAGCCTCCAAAGATGAGTGTTCCCATCATCATCCTTGTTAATCAAACCCTTGATGTCACAATCGTTACCAACATCATAACTATTATCATTTCCTGCCATTGACGATCCTGAAGACTAAGGTTGACATTGGTTGCCCTCTTCGGGGGCATTATCTGGGGTATAAAGTTAAATATAAAAACTGGGATGGCATTTTGCTGCTCTTGAAGAAGGAGATTGACTTCCATATTTCCATTCACCCAAAACCAATTTCAGCCACAAAGCACAAGCATCCCACACAGCCTTTCCATGCACCACTGGGAATACACCCACATGGGCCCTAGCCATTTGAGGAAGGCTGCCACATGGGCAATTTGATGAAACACCAGATGGCATACGGCCAGGTGCTCAAATTTGTAACTTTGATAACGTTGTTGGAAATATTGAATGAATTCCAGAAACTGAGTTCGACCTTGCTGCATTGTGTTTGTGCGAATGCTTTTTCCTAGACATCTGTGTACCGTAGCCAAGAGGTCCATATAGGCATCATATTCTTCCTGGGGCAATGCATCATTTGGATATGTCAGCAATAGCATCATGCTGACCGTACACCAATTCTGCAGCCTTCAGATGGCGACTGTGCTCCCAAAAGTTATGAAGAGCATCTCCGAAATATGAGGGGAAAGTTCCCAAACTGTCTTTCATATCCCGGTCCATCTTGTCCCAGATTACCGGACAAATGTTCCGCTGACACTCTGTTGGATCAAATTTGGTTAAGCGCGGTGTATCCCCTTTATTTGTTTTTCGGGTCTTTGGCTGCTGCTGTGATTCAGGTAGCTGTGTCGACCCATCATTGAGTTTTTGCTTCTTTGTCTGTATTGATGCTTGTTCAGCATGGTTGCCATCATTAGTCACGTTGCCATTGTTCTCCGCAAACTTATCATCTTCCTCCTGATACTCCTGATATCCCTTGGTCGACTGTGCAGATACAACCGGAGCTTCACAAAATTTCGCCCTCCAATGTTGAACAAGATCTGGGGATATGTTCTCAAACCACAGGTGCATCTCATCAGGAGGCAAGCTTCTGACCATGACGCTAGACTGTAGTTGTGTAAAGATCGATTATGACTTAATTCCGAGCTGAATTGCAAGCTTAGTCGTATTCAATTCCACAATCTTCTGTGATATGAATTGTGTGTCTTTATTGTTTGGCAAAGGAAGCTGCAAGGGATCGTAATCAGTAATGGGGGATTTGAACAATAGTGGTGGATCCTTCGGCGCAGTGAAAGGACAGTAAGTGGTATTTCCATTGTAAACGGCTTTTGCATAACCATAGGCTCAGTGTCAACTTATTTTATTATTGGTTTATATCTTATGCTCACTGCAAAGTCAAAAACCCAGGCATAAAGAATGGAGAACCAAATCATACTGTTGGGAGATGAGGAATTCCAGGAATGAAATACGGGAGGAAGGGTGGAATTAGGGACGCAAAAAGTGTCGAAAATCTTGGAAGATATCACAAACGTACAATCTGCTAACGTTCATTTCCTACATTAAACCTTCCTGGTTCACCTATTGGCCTTGAGGTATTGAAGCTTAGCCCTTGCCAGCATATCTCCCATGACCAAGCATATATAAGCCTTTAATGTCAAGTCTATGCCACGTTAGCCATTCCAGGCCTTATCACCCTGATCAAGTGTTAGAAACTCTTCAATCAAAGGATGGAGAACACTATTAAGATTGTGTGGCTCCCTTGGCCCAGGCACGAAACCAACAACCATCACATTCAATCTCTTGAAGTACTTGTACAGTGGAAGGTCCATGCATACCAGCAATATCGGCTATATGGTGAAAGCCCTATCGCTCTTCAAGACTTCGCTCTTCTAGACTTTGACACCATCGCTACATGCCATGAAAGCCATATTAGTCTCATCTCTGAAGAGGCACTTCGAATGCATCAGTTCATGGTGGAAATCGCCAGACCAGTAGTCGCTCCGCAATCCTCAGTCTCTATCGCTCTCAACCTTCTTCCAATAGTCGATCTGTGGTGTGCTAGAAGCGTAGTGTCTATTCTCTAGATGACACAATACATGTATACACAGAGTTGAGCCGCACACGTAACCAATGTACACCTTACATCCACCTCCCCCTACATAAGCTTTCCACCTGCAAAACAAAAGAAAACGCTCCCAAAACATCAATCTTGCATAGCCACTACCCTCGCACTCCTCCTTGTCGGTGGTAACACCTTGATTTGGTCTGCCTGCAGTCGGGTTGTCACCGACTTCGGCGATCTCGAAGGGTCAGCAGGGTGTAGGTTCTTCAGGAGGAGCTTGTTCAAACTCTTGTCATTCATGGTAGCCGCATACACCCTGACTGTCTCCTTGCCTCCGCAATGGGTGAGGTTCGTCAGTGGCTCCCACATGCACTCCTCCTCCTCCAATTAGCCCTCCCACTGGACTCGAAACTCGGCCTTTCCCTTCTCGACTCGCCACTCGCGAATGGCTTCCAACCCATACTCAGCATCACCGCTCTTGGTGACTCTGCTTGGTGGCGGTGCCTACTGCGGTCGGGATTTGTTGATGATACACCATATAAACTCGCTGACATTGTAGGTCTTGTGAATCCGGAGATGTTCAGGCATGTCTGCGATCTCGAAGGTGTTGCCATTGCCGTGTTGCATGCCGAGAGTGTTTAGGCCGACATAACGTTGTTGTAACGCTCGACTATGCCATGCCCTAGACTGGTCTGTGTTGGGGTCGGTTCCATGTGCAGCAGCACCGTAGCTCAGTGGCATGTTTCGAGTGTTTATCATCACACTGTCACCAGATTGGAAATTGTGTGGTTGCCGTTTCTTGTTTGCTTCTGCGGCCTGGTTCGCATGGGCAATTGCAAGTTTATCCTGGAGCTGGGCGAGAATGTCGGCCATGGTCGTTGCAAAGGTAACTGCTTGATGTCCTCCAGTTCCACTCCCAGCATCGCAGTAGGAGTTGACGGAGGTTGTCGCGGCAATGACGTCAAGTGGCCTCTGTGGGACGTATCCTTGGTCTCCATTGAATGTTGTCAGCTTGCATTATATGCGAACTCCGCCAGTGGCAGGAGTTTGGCCCAGTTCCTCTCGTGTCCGGCGGCAAAGGTGCAGAGATATGGTTCAACAGTACTATTGTTCTTTTCTGCGAGTCCGTTGGTCTGTGGATGGAAAGCCGTCGACATACACAGCTTAGACCTCCATATTTCATTCAAGTGTTGCCAGAAGTCGGACGTAAATCTGACGTCTCTGTTGCTGACAATCGACTCTGGAATTCCGTGTAGCCGAAAGTAGACGTCAATGAAAATCCCTGCGAACCGTTGGGCCGTGAGGTCTTGCTGCATTGTGGCTGTCCAAATGGCTCTTTTGGTCAGGCCGTCGACGATGGTGATGATAGTGTCGTTACCTTTGTTGACTGGAAGCTTGGTGATGAAGTCGATGTTAATTCGCTGCCATCTTGCGTTGTGCGCGTCCAGTGGCTGTAGGAGTCCGTACGGCTTCTGGTTCGTCGACTTTGCGCGGGCACACGCCGCACAGCCCTTAACATACTGTTTGACTGTCTGTTACTGACGTTTCCAGAAAAATCGTTGTCCGACCACTGAAGCCGTCCTGTCGATTCCGAAATGCCTGCCGACCATGGAGTCGTATGCCTCATGTAAGACTTTGTTCAGGAGCTCTCTCGGGATACAGAGGTGGTCAGTTGCAGGGTGGAGAATTAGCCTTTCGTCATTCATCCAGTAGTGTCGTGTTCGATCTCGTCGTTGCTTTTTCTGTCCTGGGGTCTCTTTCATCAGACTCGCCTGGGTTGCTTTGAGTTCACGATATACCATGCCGAAGTACGAATCTTCCGGGCATGCTCTTTGTACTTCGTCTATCTAACTGCTGGCCCGGATAACACTTGCTTGCATTAGCTCTCCTGTGTAGTCGCTGCTCTCAGAGTTTGGCTCTCCCAAATTTTCGGCTGACTGGCCGCCGATGTCTGGCTGGCTGGCAACAACTCGGGCCGTCCGTGGTAGTGGAGTATCCTTGTAATCGGGCCATTGGCCGAAAGTGTCCTGGATGTATTTCCGTGTGCCAGGAAGGTACTCAATATCCAAGTCGTATTCCATCAGAGTCTCCAGGATTCGCATCTGTCAACTTGTTAGCCGTGGCTGCTTAAGAAAATGCTGCAATGCCGAGCGGTCTTTTTGAACTTTGAACTTGTCGCCGTGTCGGTAGAAGTGCCAATCCTCGATCGCATCTTTTACTCCCAGGAGCTCTTTGTCGTAAGTGGAGTACCGGGTTTCAGCATTGTGTAGTTTGCCAGGGAAGCCGACGATGATTCTATCCGTCCATTCACCAGTGGTCTCCTTTTGCAGTTGCCGTAGCGTGGCCCCAATAGCGAAGTCGGACGCGTCCGTCCGCTCCAGATACTGGCCGCCTTCCTTTGATGGGAGTGCAAGAGCCGGATGGGCCAGCATGGCCGCCTTGAGGATGTCAATCATGCTTGTCACCTGCTTCCACTGTTCTGAGTCGTTCGGTACTTTGTTGCACTCTGGTTGTGTTACGTTGGGCAAGACAGTCAAGGGAGTGGCGATCTTTGCGAAATTCTTCAAAAAGCGACGGTAGACGCTGGCGAGCTACAGGCGTACTGACTGCCAGGAAACACTCTATGGTATGTATACTGTACTCTAGTTTAAGAGATCATCACTAGCGTCTCATGGCTCATATAAGCTCAGGTGGCTTTACACATGCATACCTTCAACACAATTATCATATCAATACCGGCTTTCCTTTATCCGTTTTGCAACCGGGGGTCCCACCTACCTGCTTCAGGCAAAGTGAAATGCATGCGTGGCAACGGAACGGGCTGAGCCGCATCCGGTTGCTTCTCAGTTGTTGTTGTTGTTTGTTGTTTATTCATACTGTATTTACTCTAGCTAGAGTATGACAGGACCCTTAACACCTCCGCCTCCGGGCGAGCCGGTTAGATGGCGGAGCTCCCACCTACTACCCTTCATCCCCGTTGACAAAAGAAAAGTAAAGTAAATGACTGACCACCTCTATCAAAAATTCCATCACAAAAGAAAAGCAAACGATAGACACCACCGATCGCCATGCTCCATGCCTCCTCCATGCTCCATGCTTCACGTAGGCGGGAACTTCCCAACATCCGTGGCCGCCAGGAGGTCCATCACCGCCTTGTCACATATCTCCATGGAAAACAGCTCAGATATCTGTACCTGCCGACACCTGCCCGCTTTCCAGCCCGTTGCCTTCCCCACCTTCTTCCACAGCTCCTGCTGCTGGTGTTTCCAACGGCCGCAGTGACGGAAGAGATGCTCCCGCGTCTGGGCCGCCGTCCCTCCGCACCACCAGCACTTGTCGTCCTCCCGGTGTCCGAACCGTTTGAGGTAAGCTCCGGTTGCTTCTCAGTATACTGATATCAATGACACCTCTAACTTTTGCCCACCTACGTTTTCATTTTGGCCATTTAAACTTTGTTAACTATGCATGTATCCAGCATAATACGTGTGCCTGAGTTACTGCATTACCCAAAATAAATCTTATTTTCAGTACCACATGTTTGAAACACAGAAACTCCACAACGGGAGGTGAGGGCTGCGGCTACAGCATTGTTGTGCGGAATTGAGAGTTGTAAACGGTACCGCTTCAAAATGCCTCGTCCAGTACTTGTAAAGAAGTATCACATCTGGTTTACAGTCAAACAACGCACCCAGGACCAACTCGCCCGCATTTGATTCTGGCAGTACACTTCAAAACACTCGCAAAATTAACATAGCACCAAGAAAAAAATAAGATCAACAGACAACCAAGACCAACCATATGCATTACAAGACTTCAACAAAACTGAACCGAAAACGGAAACCGCCGTAACAATCCAAGAAAAAAGAGGAAGTGAACCAACCATGTTCATTATAAGACTTCAAAAAACAAAACTGAGCCTGAAATAGGAACCAGCACAACAAAACTTGACCTCAGAAAAAAGACCAAATCAACACAATACCGACGACTTACCAAAGCTAAATTATATTCCGTTAATTGACAGCCTAAATCTTTCAGTAAGCGAGGGAGTAAGGCTACCGAGAAAGGCATAAAACTACTTATATGCGAATAAAATCAAGTCACTCGGTCGTGACGGCAACTCATTTACCAGTCTCAAGGCTTCAAATCGCACCGACCATGATCAAATTAGGCATAGCTCAGTGTCTAGGAATAATAGAGGGAAATAACATACAAGCTGTTGAACCAAATGATCACACTAAATTAGCCGAAATCGCAGCCAGAAGGTAGCGGGAGAAACTCACCGTCTGAAAAATAACCATCGGCTTTGGTCATCGAGCCTTTGTCGGGGTAAGGAACCGTCAGGAGAAACTCACATACTATCAAGGCCATCGAGTTGAAGTTAGGTAAGCATTGTCACAGCTATAGCAGAAGAAAAACTTACACACTACAATTTATAAGGAATACATCAAGATCAAATTAGTTCGCAACCAACGCAGCGAGAAACTGCTAGGAGAGCAACTAACTTTCTGTTGGGTTAAGACATCGAGTTGAAGTTAACCACCAGTAACAACTGACGGAACAATGACGGAGAACTCACCGGCTACGATCAAACAATCAAATTCGTATTTGTTACCGGAAGTCCTGGTGAAGGATTAATAAAATACTCACAGGTTATCGCTGTACAATCATGCAATCGGGCTACCGTCAGCACAAAGCGTCAGCACAGAACAATCAGCGAGTAACTCACCGGCTGCCGGATGAGGCCATCGGCCTCGCGTCAGCACTCGGCTCCAAGAGCAAGCCGGGGAGCCATCTGCATGGGAGAAACTCACGAGCTGTATTATCAGGCCATCGGGCTCGCGTCAGCACTCGGCGCCAAGGGCAAGCCGGGGACAAACTCACCGGCTGTAGGATCAAGCCATCGGGCTCGCATCAGCACTCGGCACCAAGAGCAAGCCGGGGAGCCATTTGCATGGGAGAAACTCACCGGCTGTAGGATCAGGCCATCGGGCTCGCGTCAGCACTCAGCACCAAGACCAAGCCGGGGAAACATCTGCGTGGGAGAAACTCACAGGCTGTCGGATCAGGCCATCGGGCTCGCGTCAGCACTCGGCACCAAGGGCAAGCCGGGGAGCCATCTGCATGGGAGAAACTCACGAGCTGCAGGATCAGGCCATCGGGCTCGCGTCAGCACTCGGCTCCAAGAGCAAGCAGGGGAGCCATCTACATGGGAGAAACTCACACGCTGTAGGATCAGGCCATTGGGCTCGCGTCAGAACTCGGCTCCAAGAGCAAGCCGGGGAGCCATCTGCATGGGAGAAACTCACAAGCTGTAGGATCAGGCCATCGGGCTAGCGTCAGCACTCGGCACCAAGAGCAAGCAGGGGAGCCATCTACATGGGAGAAACTCACCGGCTGTAGGATCACGCCATCGGGCTCGCGTCAGCACTCGGCTCCAAGAGGAAGCCGGGAAGCCATCTGCATGGGAGAAACTCACAGGCTGTAAGATCAGGCCATCGGGCTCGCGTCAGCACTCGGCACCAAGAGCAAGCCGAGGAGCCATCTGCATGGGAGAAACTCACCGGCTGTCGGATCATGCCATAGGGCTCGCGTCAGCACTCGGCACCAAGAGCAAGCCGGGGAGCCATCTGCATGGGAGAAACTCACCGGCTGTCGGATCATGCCATAGTGCTCGCATCAGCACTCGGCACCAAGAGCAAGCTGGGGTGCCATCTACATGGGAGAAACTCACGCGCTGTCGGATCAGGCCATCGGGCTCGCGTCAGCACTCGGCTCCAAGAGCAAGCCGGGGAGACATCTACATGGGAGAAACTCACAAGCTGTAGGATCAGGCCATCGGGCTCGCGTCAGCACTCGGCACCAAGAGCAAGCAGGGGAGCCATCTGCGCGGGAGAAACTTACATGCTGTAGGATCAGGCCATCGGGCTCGCGTCAGAACTCGGCACCATGAGCAAGCAGGGGAGCCATCTGCGCGGGACAAACTCACATGCTGTAGGATCAGGCCATCGGGCTCGCGTCAGAACTCGGCTCCAAGAGCAAGCAGGGGAGCCATCTGCATAGGAGAAACCCACCCGCTGTAGGATCAGTCCATCGGGCTCGCGTCAGCACTCGGCACCAAGAGTAAGCCGGGGAGCCATCTGCATGGCAGAAACTCACTCGCTGTAGGATGAGGCCATCGGGCTAGCGTCAGCACTCGGCTCCAAGAGCAAGCCGGGGAGCCATCTGCATGGGAGAAACTCACATGTATAAAGGTGTAGATAGAGAGCGCCTATGAATAATAACAATCATCTACAATTCTAACACTGTATGTTAGGATTGTAGATGATTGTTATCATTCATAGACGCTGTCTATCTACGCCTTTATACATGTACATGAAGCTACTCCTTTCTATGCATGTGCACACACACATTCGTATGACTTATGCTCATAATCTATCCTTAGCTTGTATGCCTTATGCGATTCAGCTCTTCCTGATCTCTCATCTCATCGTCATCCTCCAATCTTTTAACACGAGATTACGGTCATCTCTATTTTTAACATACCGACAGTCATGGGGTGTGAGTGATATTTTGTGCATGAGTCTAGCAAACATCATGTGATATTAATCTGTGGTGTTGAGCAGCAGGAACGCTTCACAACTAGAAATACAATCGAAGGGTTGGCACTTTTACCTCTTTGAATCGAACAGAGACTTTTTTCCACCAAAATTCGTCAATGTACCAGTGTGGGTATATGTGTCCGCATGTATCTGCAGGTGCTATGGTATATGGTGCAGGTGCTATGGTGAATGGTGCAGGTGCTATGGTAGATGGTGGAGGTGTGTATGGTGATGGTACAGGTGTTGATGGTGATGGAATGAAACAACCAAGTTACTTAGGCTGCAGCTGCCCACCTGAGTACACCTGCTTGCTGTACTGCAGGCACTCATCTCACAAAATGGGATGAAGAAGCATACTGTCAATACACGCAGTTATCGTGAGATTTTTGTGGAAATACACTAAAACCTCACGAAACCACACCGAAATATAGGTATGCAAGGATCATTTAAGATACATCACGAAAACTTCACGAAGAACCTTACGAAATATTGTTAGCATCCTCTTTGTGCCATTTGTCATGACACCAAATGAACTCTAGCTCACAACAGCTGGGGGAAAGCTGAACAGCAGGAGCTTGTGGGGAAGGCAACGGGCTGGAAGGCAGGCAGATGTCGGCACGTGCAGATATCCGTGCTGTTTTCCATGGAGACATGTGACCAGACGGTGATGGACTTCCATGCGGCCATAGACGTTGGGAAGTTTCCGCCTATGGAGGCGGTGTATGGCGGCCAATCATTTTGCTTGCGTCCATGTCTTGGCTGGATGCAAGCAACCTCATTGGTCGAGCCGATAGCTGGATATGTAAGCGGAGGTGCGGAGTGGAGGTGCAGAGGGCGAGGTCTCTATCTTTTCTCTTTTCTTTTGTCTTGCGGGGTTTAGACGCGGTCAATCTTTTTCTCTTTTTCTTTGTTAATAGGGGACGAAGGGTAGTGGGTGTGGAGCTCCACCATCTAGCCGGCTCGCCCGGAGGTGGAGGTGATATGGGCTCTGTCATACTCTAATTAGAGTGAATACAGTATGAATAAAACAAAACAAACAAACTACTTTAACGACGATTTTGGTGGGGTCAGCATCCTGGGCCATGACAGAATATTCGCATATCCATTTACCATATAAGTTTGGGTGGGCGGTGAACATTAATCGTTCTGAGATCTACACACTTTGTCTGCCTCTCGCTTCGCAACATTTTCACCACTGCACAGCTACTATTATCAACTGTTTCTCAACAACCACCAATCGCTAAGGCTCATAACCTGTCGGAAATACATTGCTTGACAGCATTCTGCTTCCATATGTGTACGACAAATACTTAATTAGACGGACTTTGGCGTAGTCGTTGCCTTCGCAGCATCGTAAAATAGGTAACTAATCGCGATCGTAATTGTCATCGGCGACATCGGAAAGAGTCTCGTGCTCACGGTCTTCCATAAGAGAGGTGTCTCTTGTAGTGTCCAGCCTTCTTTGCCATGTAGGTCTCGATTGTAGGTGCGCACTAGCACGTCCTCAGCACATCAAGTAGCCACCAACATCGCGGTTCGAGTCTACCAACACCATCATGTCGCACTGCCTCAGAGAAAACGACCCGCACGGTATACCTACCACCTATGCTCCCAACCCCTTCCCTCCCACTGACAGGAAGTAGCAATCCTTGAGGGTGCTCGCTTCGAGCGCCATCGTCAAATCGTTGCAATCGACGTATCCTTCAACAACCTCCTCTCGCGCTTTCCTCCACTTTCAGATTGGCATGAAAAATATGCCTTGCTTGAGAGGGCGCTTCATCAAGAAGAGAACCAGGTGATTGGCGAAGAGGAAGCAGAAGCACCACAACCACTACCGCCACAACCTCCATCACGAAAGACGACCCTCCAAAACCCACACATCGCACCAAAGCGATCAAGAACCACCAAATCCAGCTCCTCCTTTATGAACACAGCCAACATAGCGACTCGAGCTGCGCGTCGATGCTCCGAAAATCTCGCCTCCACCTCAGCAGATGTATCACGCAAGCTGAAAATAGCCTCCCGCAGAATCGTTCCCCGAGAGCTGTTGCAATTAAACCATTACCCTAAACTGCTGTAGCGATTGCAACGACATCCTCAACGAAGGAAGGAGCTGGAGAGACGAAGCACAGGGGATATGGTGGATTGACTCATGCTCATTTGTGCCAAGGAGCAATGATTCCACCAGTCCGGACGGACCCGGTCTGGGGTAGGGCTCAGTCCGGTCCGGTCCCACGGGAAGGTCGGACTGGACCGGGCCCCAGACTGGCAGTCTTGGACTGGACGGGCTTGGTCTGGACCAGTCCAAACAGGATAATATCTATCAATTTCAAAGTAGATCGAAAAACCACAGAAGTGAGACAGTAATCCCTACAACCCTAACCCAGACACTACGTCACTTCATAACAACCAGCAATCACCACGAACCCACCTGCCCACAGCTAGCAAGCACCACCACGAGAAACCCAACCATACCAAACGAAACAAATTGACGTGCATGTGCATACTGGCATGATGCTGCAAATATTGCAGAATAGTTACATGATTTCCAAATCCATGTCTTTGTCCTCAGGCGGATCTTCACCTAGTTGATCCCCTTCATCCACTACTTCCAACGGTGTTTCGGTAACCACTATCTTCGGAAGACTCAGTTGAAGCCCATCCCATGATCTGAGACATTCAATATCCTGCAGGGAATCAATTTGCAATCTATTTCGCCTGCCTGAGCATTATTTTGCACTGGGAAAAGAGTCTTTCGACTGCAGCAGACATCGCTGGTACGGATAGAATAACAAGTGCCATTGAAGAGAGATGTACGTACATCTGTTGCCAGCACTGCCAAAAGGTGAATGGATTGGCAATCTATAGCTCAGTTAGAGTTGAAAGATATCTGTCATATTCATCTACTGTACAACTGTCAGATTTGAATCAACTTGAATCCAGTGTTCTCAAGCAGTCAAACCAACCAGCCAGTCATCTACAGATACCTAGACCGGCCAGATAAGATGTCATTTTCTGACACCGTCCTTGGCTAGACCGGTGGCGGCTGCTTCGTACAAATCTACAGAGCTGGAAGATATCTGCCTTTGCAAATTTCTCTGAAGATATCTGGGTATATCTATAGAGCTTGGCGATAACCGGAGATACTATTGCAGAATCAATGATATCCAAGGATAATTGAAGATATCCGAAGTACTATCATCATATTTACTATATAATATCCATGCTTCACCACCCAACTGCATGGATTACAGCTGCCGGTGAATGAGGAGTAGCACTCAGGGCCAGGAATTCTTTGTTTTCTTCTTTGTAATGACCACTATATATTTTCTCTCACAATCTGGAAATCTGCAGACCGGCCAGATGAAAATCAGTAGATGTATAGACCGGTCAGATCACAAATTTCAAAGCCGCCCTTGGCATAGACCGGCCTGGTCGAAGCCGATATCTGACCGGACTGACCGGTTGAGAACACTTCTTGAATCAATTGAGGGTAGAGTTACTAATAACAGTGGGCTGCCTCTGCGCCCGCCAGGTTGCAAATGGAGTAACTGGAGATGGTGGAGTATCAGGTTGAAGTTCTCCCTCTGTCCATCCAAGTGAACACACTGGCATGTACTTCAATAGCCACAGCCCAGGCATCTCAATAGTCCGTCCCGTCCGGGCAAGGCGCTGCCCGGGACGGGACTATAAGTTTCGGGGCAACGAATTTTGGACCGTTTGAGACCAGGGCAAAATCTGTCCGGACGGGACGGACTACAGGGCCCTGCAGTCTTGCAGCAAGGGTAAAAATAGTCGTAAAACTTCAGTTTGAGAAGCGGAAATCACATCATCATAGACTAGACTTCCAGAGTGAGTAATCCATGCCATTATTCGCCTCTTCCCCCCTAATTGGGTACAAATATTTAGGCAAACTCTGACAAGGTTCGAACGCACTGCCGGAAATACAGCTCGATATAAGCCCATTTCTAGTACCATAACCAGGATCGGTAGCCATCGGTCCCCTGTAGGTACCTATAGGGGCCCTAGTCCAGTAGATCTCAGCCCCGGACGGACCAGGGCACTGAAATCATGCCCGGGACGGGACGGCGATGTCGGGCCCCGAAAGACTGTAGTCGCCCCGGACCGTTGAGATGCCTGCCACAGTCCCTGCACACGCAGCTTTGCGTCCTGCAATTGATCTTTGGTCCATTCGAGCTTGTCCACCGCCACCTCGAAGTATTCCCACTTGCACGCTGGATGTGTATGAGTCTATTTATTGACTCAGTATATCAGTAACTCCCAGCGTATTCGGGCCGATTCGGCCCGAGTGGACTGGTCCAAAGCACTCCAGGCCAGTTCAGTCCAGGTCCAGAAAAATTGGGGATTGGTCTGATCCCGGTCCAAAAATTACTCGGACTGGATCGGACTGGACTTGGACGGACCCGGTCCGGACTGGTCCATTGCTGGACTGGTGGAATCATTGCCAAGGAGGGAAGACGGCGGAGAGCGTGGGATGTTGCAAAGAAAAACGTGTGCTTAGATAGGAATGTGAAGAGAGGAAGGAGGGAGAAATGGAAGGGTGGAGTGAGCGGTAGAGATTCCTAGGAATGATGTGGGAGAATGCTGTGATCAAAGAGCTTCACGACAGATTCTTTGCCATACGTGTAGTGTCACGAGAAGACATGTTCCTGCTCTCGTGCCCAGACTTTTTCTTTTTGCCGAGGCGAACGAGGCGAAAATTCTGGGAACGAGAGCAATATGTTCTGTTCTACTAGTCAGTTCACCAAGAATGTCAGTCCGCGGAGTAACCGGTCAATTCACGGAGTCCCACCTTCCGTGAATGAACCAGTCAAATCACAGATCCATGAACTGACCAGTGCTAATTATGCGCAACCAAAATTAAGAGTTACTCCGATCGTAAAGTTATGTATACATGAAATATCCACAATTCATCGCTCTGTCAACTCCTGGTCTCTAATTTACCATCTAATAGTTATACACTTGGTTTGTCCGCTCGAAACAATCTCATTGGTTAACTCGCGGTACGTACCTGCAAGAAGAATTTTTATTGGTTGACAACCCACAGCTTCAAGCTTGGCATACCCCATCAAATATTCTCAAATATCCACTCCCAAATAAGTATTTGAGTTCAACTCCGATCATAATGTAATGTTTGTATGCAATGTTTAGAATTCAATGATAATTTACCTCCCGGTCTCCAATTTACCATTCCTTCAAAAATAATAGAGCAGTTGTGGAAAATCATTGAATTTTGGCATTTTTGGGCGATTTTCGAGTGTTTTTCTAAAGCCACTCTATCAATTATGAAGATAGGGTAAATCAGAGATAGGGAGATGAAACGGCATCAAATTATGCACATTTCATGTATACATTATATTATAATCGGAGTTGAACTCAAAGTTGCGAATTATCGGACTTAACTTGCCTTTTGTATTTGCATGGAGAGGTACAGCTCAATATGTGGCAGGGAGTGCAATGTGATTGTCTATTGTACAAAGTCTAAAGATCTAAGAAAGAGAGAAAACGATCTACTTATATTGAGAAATAAGATGGCATCGACCAGATTCCCAGTACCATACCCGGGACAAGGACCGGAAGTTCTCAGATCCTGGCCCTGGAAGTGCTCAGCCATCGGGAAAAATACAAAGTTGATGCGCAACTTAGGCCTGGGGCGCATCGGAGGCTTAAATTGAAACCTCTTGAGCCCCAACGTACCCTGGCACTACACCATGCAGCATTTGCGTCCGGACGCACTTACAGACGCAGCATTTGCATACAGACGCAGCATTTGCATCCGAACATGCTTGCAGACGGAGCATTTGCTTCCAGACACAGCACACTGTACGGTCGCAGCCTTGATTCCCGGTCACAGCCTTAATTTACCAGGGCAGCCAATTAATGCTGGCTCTCGGCTGGCTGGACATGATCGATACGGGCTGGTTCTGGTTGATCGACCTGGGCTAGCTCTCGGCTGACTGCATGCAATCGAGCCAACCTGGACAGAAGCATTAGCATTTCGATCAGGTGCGCTTGGAGGTTCATGTTGAGGTCGAGCTGGGCTGGCTCTCGACTGACTACACGCGATCGAGCCGTGCTGACTCTCCGCTGGCTGGACGTGATCGAGTCGTGCTGGCTCTCAGCTGGCTGGAGATGATCGAGCTGGACTGGCTCTCAGCTGGCTGGAGATAATCGATAATGACTGGCTGGTTATCTTGATTGAAATTGACCGGATATCTGTTAGCATTGCAAATAAAGAGTGACCGTGAGAGAGAGTGAGAGAGAGACAAGTATCCCAGCTTTATGCGATCAAGCCGGGCTGGCTCATGGCTGACTGGAGATAATCAAACTGTGCTGGCTTTCGGCTGGCTGGACGCGATCGAGCCGGGCTGGCTCTCTGATAGCTGGAAGCGATCAAGGCGGGCTGGCTTTCCGCTGGCGGGAGATGATTGAGCTAGGTTGGCTCTCGGGTGGCTGGACGCGATCAAGTTGTCATGGCTCTCAGCTGACTGGAGATGATCGATAACGACTGGCTGATTACCTCGATTGAAATTGAATGTAAATCTGTTACATTGCAAATAAAAAGAGTGACTATAAGAGAGAGAGAGAGAGAGAGACAAGTATCCCAGCTTGATGCGATCAAGCCGGGCTAGCTAATGGCTAGCTGGAGATAATCGAACTAGGCTGGCTCTCGACTGGCTAGACGCGATCGAGCTAAAATGGCCCTCGGGTGGCTGGACGCACTCGAGCAGAGCTGGCTCACGGCAGGCTGAAGATGATCGAGCAGGGCTGCCTCACAGCTTGCTAGAAGCAATCGAGCCAAGCTGATTCTTGGAGATGATCGATGAAGTTTTCTTGGGGGTATGTTAGGAGTTCCAGGGGGATATCCCATAAACCACACCATAACCCTGGGGGCGGCAAAGCCGCCACCGGTGCTAGTATCTCTAATATTGATAGAATGGTTGTGGAAAAACATTGATTTTCTGCAGTTTTTGGGTATGTTTTTAAAGCGGCTCAATCAATTTTAAAGATACCATAAATCAAAGACCGGGAATTGAAAGATCGATGTATTTGCATTTTACATATATAAATTACTTTGTGATTGGACAAATACTTGCAGACTTAATTAGACTGAGCTTTTTTCATTTTTGTCAGTGCAGCCATGGAGCCTAGTTACTACAAATGGAAGCTCAAACTTCTTACAGCTGGGGCACAATGGTCAAACCTTATGCTCTGCACCTGAGTCGGTTTGTAGCAAGACAGCAAGGCTTGAAGTGAATATGCGGAACCTGAAAACCAGACATGGTGAAAAGGATGTAGTTGTTGATTGGCATATATTGCTAGATGCCGAGTTCATGAAAGGTGGCTAGCCATTCTGCAATTTGTGAATTGGATAGGCCAGTTTGTGTAACTACTTGATGGATCAGTTCGCGAACTTTGGCCAGTTTGTAAACTCGTTTCAAGCTCGCGAACTAAACAGAAATTTCACGAACTGGTCTATCCGGTACGCAAACAGATCGGTTCGTCAATCGGAACATATATCCCTAAGGTACATTTGAGAGTAGTGGCAAAAACCTTACAGATGTTGTAGCATTTGTAGTGTGTTTTGTCATGACCTTTGGATTACAGATGACACTACAGGTATACTGTCGGTGTCATCCAAATATTATCCAAATCACATTATAACGTTGCTTTCTTGCCACGACAATCGCACAACTTTAATATCTCAACGACGCAACTTTATCATCCATTTATGGATTCATCCAGACAACGATCTCGGGGCATTGGCACTACAATGTAAGGCCGAAAAACAAAAATATTTGTACCGCAGCGTCTTCTGAATTCTGAGCTGTGCACAGGAATTGAACCACTGCTATCCCCATCAGATGGGGTTCACAAGCCACTATACCAGACTGATTTGTTAGAAAGTTACTTGAATAATAAAATTTGACTGTGCTTTTTTTGCAGTGAATCCCATACAAAAAAGGACTTAGTGAAAATTTCGAAAAAATTGACACTACACCCACTCCCTATGACACTACACCGCTCCAATTGACACCACACCCACTCCAATTGACACTACACCCACTCCAATTGACACTATACCCACTCCAATTGACACTATACCCACTCCCATTGACACAGCACCACTACAATTGATCTGTGATGGAGAAGGGTTGTAGTGGCAGCGATATCTCATTCGGATAATATATGGATCACAGTGGCATGATATTGTCCAGATGACACTACATTGAAGTCAATCGTTATCCGCATGAAACAACACCACACCAAAATCATGTACCCTAGGGATTTACCTAGAGTGCGATCCTTAGAGAATAGACCTTACGCTTCTAGCACACTACATTTTGGTAGCAACACGTCTACACCCTCTTTTACCTCGAATCCGGTGCTTGGCAGTAGCAATTCGGGAGTAATTGAGCAGATCGAGAGGACCTACGAGACTGAGACCATAGAGGCCACATTACACCGACGCATATCAGACCCCGACACGTCGACGTCACAAGACCCCCTACGCGAGATCACGAGCGACACCACCGGCGAGATCACCGACCAGAGTCCAGACCTAGAAAAACAGAAACCCGAGAAACAGGGATCCCAGAAAAACAGAGGCCCCTCAGACACCGTGAGCCTACTACATGAATCGAACGATGAGTCACCGCGGTCAGACAAGTACATCCGGTATTGCGACTGGATTTTGGAAAAATCGATCGTTGGCCCTAACGAGAACGGACGGTGGAGATGGTATATTGCAGCCCAGGAAGATGCATGGGCGGAGTGTTACGACATGGCGGAGGACTGGGTGGCGACCGCCCATTATTTGACTACCGAGCACGAAATCCTCCGGGGAAGGGGATACGGATGAGGCAGACAGGGCAGCCAGGGAGGCATTAGCAGCAAGGAGGGCAACAGAGGAGGTCAGGCAGCAGGTGGCAGAACTCAGGAATCAACTTGCAATGGCGGAGGTAGCGGCACGAAAGTTGGAATCAGAACACAGGAGACAACCGGCTGAAGCGGAGGCGGCGGCTCGGATGGTGTTGGCTGCAACTGCGAGGAGTCAAGGCGGAGAAGGAAACACGGCCATCAATACCTTCACAATCGAACCCAAAGGTCTCCTGGTGTTCAAGGGCGAGCAGGACATGCAAGTCGTCGGCGATTTTATCAGCGACTTGCAACGACAATTTGATGCCCGATGGCACGAAATCGGATGGCTTGAAATTACGGCCCCGGCCAGCAGCGGCGCCACAACTCCAACAACCGCAACGATGGCAGCCGGCGCCCCACGAACGGACGGATGGACCAGGTACGCCCTCCTCCAACTCAAGGAAGCTGCAGGGCGGTGGGCAATATCGACGTTTCCGTCCAGCTGGCCATACCTGACCTGGGACGACTTCTGCACACGATTGAAGGAGGACTTTACCCCCCTGGACGTACTCAGAAATTTCAAGGATGAGTGGAGGCAGCTCGCCATCACTGGTTGTTTGTTTTGTTTTAATCATACTGTATTCACTCTAACTAGAGTATGACAGAGCCCAAATCCCTCCGCCTCCGGGCGAGCCGGCTAGATGGCGGAGCCCCTGCTACCCTTCGTCCCCTCTAACAAAGGAAAAGAGAAAAGATTAAAGATTGACCGCCTTCGAGAACCCCATAAGACAAAAGAAAAGCAAGAGAGAGACCGCCGCCCTCTGCACCTCCATTCCGCACCTTCACCCCCCGCATCCACCGTGACTTCACCCCTTCGCTCATTTCGGCGGGAACTTCCCAATGTCCGTGGCCGCAAGGAAGTCCATCACCGCTTGGTCGCACTTTTCCATGGAGAACAGCTCAGAAATCTGCACGTGCCGACATCTGCCCGCTTTCTAGCCGGTCGCTTTCCCTACCTCTTTCCAGAGTACCTTCTGCTCGTCTTTCCACCGGCTTCAGTGGCGGAAGAGGTAATTTGCTGCCAGAGTTAGGTAGAGCCAAAACGAGAACTCGAGCAGAGCTAGCCATCAATCGAGAAATAGACAACTAGAGCAACAATGTGTTAGAGGGTGAATACTTCCGTGCTTAAACCAACTCAGAAAACGAGAGAAAGATGAACTCGATGAATGGGTTGTCATAAGTCAATTTACATCATAGAGGATAGGGGAAGTGCAGCATCAATTATTATATTGTAAGAAGCAAGATGAGAGATGAAATGATACGGGCTGAAAGATTGAATGGGACTGTGGAGGAGATATAGGCTAACATGGATTGTGAGCAGAGCGGAGATATATGCATGGGTTGAGAGGAGGTTAGTTATGTCAACGTAAGGATTTGCAGTGACAGGAGCGAGGAGGTGAGAGATCCCAAGAGGGAGGGATTAATTTGAAATTCGAAACTCTGTGTTCCGCCGAGACCATTGCCATTTGTCAGGAGGCGAGGTAGTATACTCTACTCTAGTTTAAGAGATCATCGCTGGCGTCTCATCGCTCACATAATCTCTGGTGGCTTTACACATAAGCATACACCTTCAACACAATCATCATATCAATACCTGCTTTCTTTTGTCCGCTATCCAACCTTTTGCCCCGCCTTCCCGCTTCAGGCTAAGTAAAATGCATGCATAGCAATGGAACGGGCCGAGCCGCATATACGCATGCAGGTTGCTTCCTAGTAAACGGATATCAATGACACCTTTAACTTTTGCATACCTGCGTTTTAATTTTGGCCATTTAAACTTAGTCAACTATGCATGTGTGGTGTGCTAGAACCGTGAGGTCTATCGCGCTCTAGGTATATACAGAGTTGAGCCGCGCACGTGACTACGTACACCCTACAGCATGCATCCAGCGTAATACGTGCGTAATTTACTGCATTCCCCGAAGTAAATCTTATTTTCGGTACCAAGTACAGAAACCCCACAACGGGATGTGAGGGCTGCGGCTACAGCATTGTTGTGCGGAATTGAGGGTTGTAAACGGTATCGCTTCAAAATGCTTCGTCCAGTACAAGTACTTGTAAAGTTTTAATGCACCCAACACCAACTCGCCCGCAATTGATTCTTGCAGTACACTTCAAAATACTCGCCAAGTAACATAGCACCAAGAAAAAAATAAGATGAAGAAACAGCCAACGATATGCATTATAAGACTTCAACAAAACTGAACCGAAAATGGGAACCGCCGTTACAACCCCAGAAAAAAGACTGTAAACCAACCATATTCATCATGAGACTTCAAAAAACAAAACTGAATCGGAAATAGGAACCAGCACAACAAAACTTCATAACCATAGAAAAAAGAGACCAAAACCAACACAACACCGACGACTTACCGATGCCAAATCCGATTCCATCAATTGATAGCTTAAATCTTTCAGTAAGCGATGGAGTAAGGTTACTGAGAAAGGCAAGAAATAACCTATAAGCGAATAACATCAAGTCACTAGGTCGCGACGGTAACTCATTCACCAGTCTCAAGGCTTCAAATCGAACCGACCACCATCACATTAGGTATGACTTACAGTGTCTGGGAATGATCAAGGGAAATAACTTACAAGCTGTAAACCCAAATCATCACACCGATTAGCCGAAATCGCAGCCAGAAGGTGGCGGGAGAAACTCACCGTCTGAAAAATAACCATCGGCTTTGGTCAGCGAGCCTTTGTCGGGATAAGGAACCGTCAGGGGAAACTCACATACTATCAAGGCCATCGAGTTGAAGTTAAGCATTTTCACAGCTATAACAGAAGAAAAACTTACACACTAAAATTTATAAGGAATACATCAAGATCAAATTAGTGCGCAACCAACGCAGCGGGAAACTGGTAGGGAGCAACTAACTTTCTATTGGGTTAAGACATCGGGGTGAAATTAACCATTAGTAATTACGGTACGGAACTATGACGGAAAACTCACTGGCTACAATCAAACCATCAAGCTCATGTTAGTTACTGGAAGTCCTGGTGGAGGACTAATGAAATGCTTACAGGTTATCGCTGTAGAATCATGCAATTGGGCTCCCGTTAGCACAAAGCGTCAGCAGAGAACAATCAGGGAGCAACTCACGGGCTGTCGAATCAGGCCATCGGGCTCGCGTCAGCACTCGACACAAAGAGCAAGCCGGGGAGCCATCTGCATGGGAGAAACTCACTGGCTGTCGGATCAGGCCATCGGGCTCGCGTCAGCACTCGGCACAAAGAGCAACCCGGGGAGCCATCTGCATGGGAGAAACTCACACGCTATCGGATCAGACCATCGGGCTCGCGTCAGCACTCGGCACCAAGAGCAAGCCGGGGAGCCATCTGCATGGGAGAAACTCACACGCTATCGGATCTGACCATCGGGCTTGCGTCAGCACTCGGCACCAAGAGCAAGCCGGGGAGCCATCTGCATGGGAGAAACTCACACGCTGTCGGATGAGGCCATCGGGCTCGCGTCAGCACTCGGAACCAAGAGCAAGCCGGGGAGCCATCTGCATGGGAGAAACTCACTCGCTGTCGGATCAGGCCATTGGGCTTGCGTCAGCACTCGGCACCAAGAGCAAGCCGGGGAGCCATCTGCATGGGAGAAACTCACTAGCTGTCGGATCAGGCCATCCGGCTCGCGTCAGCACTCGGCACCAAGAGCAAGCCGAGGAGCCATCTGTATGGGAGAAACTCACCGGCTGTCGGATCAGGCCATCGGGCTCGCGTCAGCACTCGGCACCAAGAGCAAGCCGGGGAGCCATCTGCATGGGAGAACTCACCGGCTGTCGGATCAGGCCATCGGGCGCGCGTCAGCACTCGGCACCAAGAGCAAGCCGGGGAGCCATCTGCATGGGAGAAACTCACGCGCTGTCGGAT
Organism: Trichophaea hybrida; assembly: GCA_015178995.1. Lineage (NCBI taxonomy): Eukaryota > Fungi > Ascomycota > Pezizomycetes > Pezizales > Pyronemataceae > Trichophaea > Trichophaea hybrida. The sequence goes on along the minus strand of WHVE01000348.1, from coordinate 47,380 downwards.
CAGGCCATCGGGCTCGCGTCAGCACTCGGCACAAAGAGCAAGCCGGGGAGCCATCTGCATGGGAGAAACTCACACGCTGTCGGATCAGGCCATCGGGCTCGCGTCAGCACTCGGCACCAAGGCAAGCCGGGGAGCCATCTGCATGGGAGAAACTCACAGCTGTCGGATCAGGCCATCGGGCTCGCGTCAGCACTCGACACAAGAGCAAGCTGGGAGCCATCTGCATGGGAGAAACTCACGGCTGTCGGATCAGGCCATCGGGCTCGCGTCAGCACTCGGCACCAAGAGCAAGCGGGGAGCCATCTGCATGGGAGAAACTCACGGCTGTCGGATCAGACCATCGGGCTCGCGTCAGCACTCGGCACCAAGAGCAAGCCGGGGAGCCATCTGCATGGGAGAAACTCACGGCTGTCGGATCAGGCCATCGGGCTCGCGTCAGCACTCGGCACCAAGAGCAAGCCGGGGAGCCATCTGCATGGGAGAAACTCACAGACTGTCGGATCAGGCCATCGGGCTCGCGTCAGCACTCGGCACCAAGAGCAAGCCGGGGAGCCATCTGCATGGGAGAAACTCACTAGCTGTCGGATCAGGCCATTGGGCTCGCGTCAGCACTCGGCACCAAGAGCAAGCCGGGGAGCCATCTGCATGGGAGAAACTCACGCGCTGTCGGATCAGGCCATCGGCTCGCGTCAACACTCGGCACAAGAGCAAGCCGGGGAGCCATCTGCATGGGAGAAGCTTACCGGCTGTCGGATCAGGCCATCGGGCTCGCGTCAGCACTCGGCACCAAGAGCAAGCCAGGGAGCCATCTGCATGGGAGAAACTCACTGGCTGTCGGATCAGGCGATGGGCTCGCATCAGCACTCGGAACCAAGAGCAAGCCGGGGAGCCATCTGCATGGGAGAAACTCACTGGCTGTAGGATCAGGCCATCCGGCTCGCGTCAGTACTCGGCACCAAGAGCAAGCCGGGGAGCCATCCGCATGGGAGAAACTCACTAGCTGTCGGATCAGGCCATCGTGCTCGTGTTAGCTATTGTTGTTCATAGCGTAAACGACCAGAGGTAACTACCAAACCTACAATTCTCGAGTAATATCCAGCGCTGTTTTCCATTGTACATTCTTGGCATCCTTATTCACGTGTAAAATTTTCACTAGCAGTCGGACTGTGCTTTCGTGCCCGAGAATTGCTGCGAAATGTAGCACCGTATCCTCCCGACTGGCTTTAGCCCCTATGTCGGCGCCCAGAGTCTCAACAAGCAGTAGCACCGTAGAGTCGTGGCCGTTCAAAGCCGCATGGTGCAGCGCCGTCCGTCCATTTCCGTCCCTTTCCTCCTTGTTAGCACCACTGTTGACAAGGAGACTCACCATGGTGTTGTGCCCCTTTGTAGCTGCAAGTAGCAGTGCCGTCTGCTGCTTGTTATCTTTGGCATCGAGACAGGCCCCTCTGCGTAATAGCACCTCGGCAGTGGCGACGTCCCCAGCCTCTGCAGACACGAGCAATGGCGTTTTATCAAGTAAGCAAGCTTCTTTTTCAGTGCCAGCTGTTAATAATGCTTCAACCACCTGTGAATACTGCATTCTTGTCGCGGTATGTAGCATGTTATTTCTGAAGTCTTTGGCGGACGGCCTTTGGTCTTCAGTAGCGACGCCCTGGCCCAGATAAGAATTTACCCAGCTTTCAAGAAGTATTGAAGCTGAATTGTTGGTTAGTTGCTCTCTAAGCTGAGAAACAAGCTGTAGGGCATAGTTGTTCTTGTACTGTTCGAAATGGCTTAGGGCATAGTCAAGAAATAGCCTTTCCTGCAGATGCGTTGCATAATTTTCAAAGTGCGCAGGTTCCCAAGATTCTGTATTCGGAGGTTCATTTTCCGGAGCGGAACGTGCCACGAAAAGCATTAGATACCGGATACAGGTGACAGATATGCGACGACGGGCATCATCCTCGCTCATCCTGAACTTAGAGATTACCGATGTTGGTTCGAGAAGCCGGGAGAAGAAAGTGATAACAGTTTGATGCGTAAATTGGACGATATCGTCTCCTGTATATATCTTAGCTAAACAATTGCAATAGAATTCTTTGAGGAATGCGAGGACCCTTGATCTCCAAAAAATCGCCTCCACAGTGAATAATGCGCTTCTTAATAAGCTTAATCTTAATTAATCCGTCTTTGAATGATTCGTCAGAAGGTGAATAATCGGCATCAATGTTGTCTGGGATAGCGAGGGCTTGCCGGATTTCCAGGACCCTGAGAGGGCGGAATGCAAATAGAACAAGTTCAAATATCTTCACTCCGACCTTGATGTCTCGTGGTCTATTGTTTTCCAACTTTTGAAGAATGTATTTGTAGAAGCTGCCAAGCTCTGTTGGGAGACTTTTTAAGAAGTCATATATCTCCTGATTAGCGTAGCCGGCCGCGTCGTACTCGCGTAGCTCCTTTTCAACCAAACTCACCCATCTGAACACTCCCTGGGCCTTTTGAAGGATGTAGTCTTCGGTCTTGTAACGACATTCATCATCAAGCTCGAGTTCTCCTAAGAAAGACTCTGCAAACTGTATGATGTCTGACGTGTTCTCATTCTGCATCTGTATGACTTTTTTGATCTCTGTCGAGTCATGGTTCAGCTTGTTGATGGGTCGGCTTGAAACAAATACTTTCACAATGCATGGGCAATTTTCGTTTCTGTCGCAGAGCTGATGCAGCAATTGAATAATATTGTCTCTATTTTCGTTGCCTGATTCGTCCATGGCATCAACAATGAGGTAAAGTCGCTCCTCTGTAGGGTGCTTCTTAAAAGACAGCAAAATATTCTTTAGAGAATCGTAAGACCATGCGCCATGCTGTAGCCGGTAAAGAGATTGGAAGTGAAAAAAGAATGTCTCATTCTGGTGTAAGACATCGTAGAGAATCGAACGCAGCATGTTGGAATGATTGGTGTGTAGCTCGCCTTCTCTGTGGCTGTAGAAGAAACTGGCCACAATGGCTTGTTTCGCATGTGGTACCCGCTCGAAGTTGTACTTGAAGTACTTTGTAAGTGTACTTTTTCCACTGCCTGGCTTTCCCTCGATAAGTAGCAGATCGGAGTGGGGAGTGGACGACCAGGCCTCATATTGCTTATGTTTCCAGAGCCACTTTAAGGTATCGTGATGCTCTGTTTCGATCTTATCATAACGGGTACCATTGTGGCGAAGAGAATCAAGGCACTCTGCATTGGCTAGTTAGCTAGACCCACAAATAGAGATTACGATATTCCCAAACCTTGCCGCTCCTTGTCGTACTCCATAATGGTACATCGTACCCCAACAATTATTTTCTTTATGTCAGGGTCCAGTTGACAGGTGAGTAGCACTTTGGGCTTAGGGTTTGCTGTCGAATTCGAACAAAACTTAGTAAGAAACCGAGACCCATCTAGCCCAATTTTATCGATTCCGTCGATAACGATCGGCGTATCTGAAATCGTTTTCATTTCGACAACTGCCTCTGTTAAAGCTTCCAAAAGTCCGCCACCTTCAGCTTTGAGAATCTCCTCCACGGTGATGACAGAAGAGCGGCCGTCCCTGAAATGCGATCGGTTCTGTTGAATAATCTTGAATAGAAGGGTGCTAAGAAAAGCCTTGATAATCGATTTCGCCTGGCGAGGTTCGGAACCGTTGAGGATATGGCGGAGAACGGAATGGGTGAAGGTGGTGATAGCATCCGAGCCCTCCTTCGAACAGGAAAAGTAAAACACCTCATCATTCCGCCGTGAGGCTTCTTGCTTGGCGATGAACGACGATACTCCAGTCATCGAGCAGCCGGGTGGTCCACCAAATAGCCATAGAACCTGTGAGTTGTCGGCTGATTCCCAAATTTTGAAGTCGGCGTTACGTAGGATCCAGTACAATTTTGGGTCGTCCGGATCGATACACGATGTCTTGGATATATGCTTGACGTGGTCGGTCATAGGCTGCAGCAGATCTAAGAACGAATTCGTTTCCAGCTTTGCCACAACTAGCGTGAAGAGGTAGTCAATAATTATTGGAATATCATTCAATAAGCCTTAGGAATAACTTGTTCGATTATGTCACTTACGTGGTTTCAGCACCTCGCGCGACCGCTCTCGATCATGACTATCCTGACTGCCATCTCTAGCCATTGGGGGACAGGTTAGCAAACCGTCCTCAATCGTGTAGGGTCGGAAGAGAATCACTCGTGATAATGGATAATGGTGGACCAGTGCTGCCCGCCGTGAAGAGTCGAGCCCTCGAATTGATTATGGGTAGCACCGATGTAGTTACTCATGGTATACTGCGCTGCTACTGTTAGTCGTGTATTTCGGCATTTGTCATCTCGTACCAATAGTAGTATTGTGGTAGCTGGATAATTTGGTCACCGCGTATGTCAGTCAGGCTGAAGAGAGGAAATTGTGTTGCTGATACAGTCGGTTCAGAGATGGGTGATTCTTAGGATTGATCACACTTCTAAATTTTTAGAGACTACCCCACTTTTAAGGCTCAACAGTGCCCCCACTTTGCATATTGGCTTGTTCCATTATGCCGGATGTCCGAAATGGGGGGTCTGCATGATGCAACGCACCAACCTTATTCACCACAAGACTTCTTCGATCATAAATAAGTTTCTCAAGTTTAAGTTATGATGAAGTATCATTCAAAGCGAGGGAGACAAGGGTATGCTTGCTACACAACACAGTTCAGAGTGCCGCGTTAACAGCGTGGAGGTCTAAAAGCAGCAAGCGAATCGGATGGTGTCATAACCCTGGTGCTCGGGTATGGGAGACGAAATCGGGCATGTTTTAGCTTGCGATCCACACAAATTCCAATGATTGCAGGGATTGAACATTTCCACTTTTGTCTTCCGCTTCGAATCGAATCATCGCACGCGCATGTATGACTTTCGTTCACCAGACCACATGCGCTTGCCATTTACGCTGACGATCTGATCTCATTGGTCTTTCTGTGGAAAAGGTGTGTGTGGGAATCGCTAGTGGCCCAATCACACACATCTTGTGTATGACCCCTCTATTATAGCGTGCAGCTGCATGTAATTGCTGTTTGCTGCGTGTGTTGTGTCACCCAATTTCTATCGACTCGGTGCTCTCAATTTCAGCTCCCAGCTACAATTGACACTCAGATGCTGGGTAGCAATGGCCTCCTAAGTGCCCGCTCCACTGGGCCATTTGACTCTCAGGGCGGGATTCCTATTTACCAGTGTGAGTAAAAACCTCGACCTTTCACCCAGTGCATTACCTGCTACTCTCTATCCGCTCTCAGAGAGATCTTACAAGTTACGCATTCTATTTACATACTCTCTCTATTTATGCTTTCTTTTCATGGGTGAGGTTGAAATTATTTTTTTAGCACTGCCAGTTGGGACTTTTTGCATATAAGCACTTAAACTCTGCTGCCATATGCGATCTTCTCCAGTTATGGCGAGCAAGGAATCCCCACGTTTTGTTTACCGCAGTTATACACAAACGTGTAGAATTCATAACGTCAAATGAGTCGATACTACGACCCAGCCATTTCTTGAAGTACATCCGCTTGTTTCAAATTTATCCACATTAGCGTGCCTTGAATCGGCCGATTAGTGACACATATGTGCGGTTCTTGTTTTGGACTCTTCGGGCAGCAGCTAATTCAAAGTACTATGCAATCTTCAGAACGACCGCTTCAGAAGGTGTCATTGGTATGCGTATTAATTTGGCGATAGGTCTTTCAGTTTCGACAATCAATTATACAGATATGCATGTAGCTCAGCCTGCATGATTAGTGTCAGGTCACCCTTTTAGCCGAAGCCACTCTAATATCCTGAAGCTATCGGTGGTCAGAGCATAATGAGACCGGTACCAGTAGATCTGCTTTGTTCTTCATCAATGGTGTGGGGGATCGCAGAGATCCCTCATCTGAATTGATTGGTAAACATAGCGAGACGAGTGACCACTCATGATAACCAATGGACTTCAAGTACAACCTAATTGTGTTAAACTTAGGAGTTCTAGAGTTGTCTTGTCTTATTGTCTATATACGTGGAGAATGACTTCTCTTATATACTATAGTAAGTACGGTGTCATGATGTCAGGCCGAGGCATGCAGGCATGCCATCAGGCCGAGGCATGGACGTCATGAAGTCCTACGCCACCATAAGCCAATGGCCGCACGACGTCGACGACCGCACCGTCATGACAGATAACGTCGGTCAAGTAGCATATTGCAACACTTCCCCCTCTTGCTACAGTCCATGAAGCAAGAACAAAAATCAAATATAAGTGAATGAGCGAGCATACATGCGCTGCAAATTATTCCCATAGTAGCCTCCTTAAAACCCTGTGAAAATGTTCTGGGAAAGAGTACTACCGTAGCCTGAGGATGGCCATCCATAAAGAAGCAAAGAAATCCATTGCTTCCAACCTTAAATTGACCTCAAATCGGCCTCCTCCATTCCCTTAGTCTCATAAACCCACTATAATCGTGGATCCATCGACTACCATAATCCCATTGCTTTGGTGAACTTCTGATGCGTCTCGTTTGCAAGAGCTACATATATTAGTGAACCCCCAACTGCTTGGCAGTTCTTGATGGTTTCGTTTTCCAGCTCCTTCTCCCCCCGATCCTCGACCAAATCCAGCGTCGTGTCAGGATTCATGGGAGTCGTTGCATTGTGAGAATTCTGCGTGCCGAATCTTCTTCAGAATGGCGTTGATAAAGGCTCTCCGGCAGAGACCTATACTGGCCGTCTGGCTGATGCTATTGCCATCGTCGTTGCGGTGTCTTCCGATTCTGAGGAATTGGCGAGCTGGGCCATGGTTCGTGATCTTGAACTATTCCAAGAGCTTGGCCTTCACCTCGATCGCGGTTTCGTAATAACCATCGCCGCAGATATAAAGGTTAGGGTCAGCTAGTGATTGTGCGAATCCAAGAGAGCAGAAATGCGTTGATATCGTTTGCTCCATCGTGGCGGTACTTTCAGGCCATAGGGGCATTCTTGAGTCTTAAGTCTGGCGATCGTGAATGTGTATATGCCTTCCGGCATTGCCAGTACTGGGCATTGCCATAATGATGTCTTCGGCATTGCTTTAGACTATATCCCAGTGATTGATATATCATCCACATCTCTCAACTTGAGAGATGAGATATAGAAAGGTAGTTAGGTTGTCAATAGGAGCGTAAGTCTTACCGAAGTCAATTCGTTTGTAGCCTTTGTTTACTAGGCATTCTTTGTAGCCAATGGGCTTTGTCGAGAAGGATGGGTATATTCCTCCTCCGGCGCTCTCGTTGTGCGAAATCATAGCTTCCGCGTATGATTGATGTATATGCAAGTGCTGATGCGGTTGACTCTTCCGCGGAGGTTTCGGCCTTGCCTTAATTTCTCGTGACTTGACTGATGACCACTGGCGGTTGTAGCTGGGATTGCTTGACTTTGTCATGACCGATACTTTGCGATGCCTTGTCTGTGAATCTAGACGGAGACGTCGATTCTGTGTAATGGTTTGTCTGTTCGTTTAGAGAGTCTTTGAAGCTGATGAGCATCGGTTCAGTTTTACGATTTGTCTTGACGTCTTGGTCATTGGCCGCGACTTGGCGGTGTGCAGTTTATGTGATCTCAGAACCTGTGCGTGCAGGGAGACTTCGACGCTGAGGAGCGTCGGTTCTGCGTAACGGTTTCTCTCGACTGTTGGAGAATGTTTGCATCCTCGTCAGGAGCGTCATGATGACTTATATTTGATCTCAAACCTGTGCTTGCAGGGAGCCATCGTCGCTGAAAAGCATCGGAAACTTCATCAGTACAGCCATGAGCACCGCTTCCGTGGCCTTCACCCATTCAACTGATATTATCTGCGATACGGCCATGGTGAAAGCTATCTCCACCCGCTTCGTCATTCTCTGTTGGCTATGCTTGCAGGGAGCCTTCGACGCTGAAGAAAGTCGGATATCTCATCAATGAGGCCATGACCACCACTGTCGTGGCCTTCACCCGTTCCACTAGTATTATCTTCCAATTCTTCGACATTCCGTTTCTTGAGGGTGCTCAAAGATGTCATTTTTCGTTTCCTTGTAGGCATGAAACGTGCGCGTTGCGATCCTCGTTAAAGATGACTTCCGACTGTGCTTTGACTGCCTTGAATTCAGGATCCCAGATAGTAGTCGAATTATGTGTGTAGCCGACCGTCATATAGGGCTTGGATTTCGGACTGAATTTGCCTCGGCGCTGTGATTCATGAATGAGTGATATCTTGTTTCCGTAATCATCGTCGGTAGGCTTTGCCAAATGCATGCAGTATCTCGTATGGCGTTTCGTATGGTGCTTTGTAGCCACCGCAGTCATTGCGGTGTGTGGACTGATTCTCCCTTGATTCTGAGATAGTAAGAGACACCGAGTGGGCTTGGTGTGTGCGAGTGACGCAGTGGCTGCAGCTGCGGTGGTAGGTGTGCTTGGAGGAACGGCAGTGATAAATGCCTTGGCTTGGAGCGGGCTTCGTGAGCTAGATGCCGTGGAATGTGCACTTGCGTGTGTGCTTTCTCTCATTCTCATTCTCATTTCTCTCTTTCTCTTTTCTCTCTTTCTCTTTTCCCTCTTTCTCTTTTCTCTCTTTCTCTTTTCTCTTTCTTGGGGGTTGATAACGATGTCGATGATGTGAATGCCGCTGACATGAATGCTCTTTCGGGAGTGATGATTGGCGGCGATGGTGGTGACGATATGGAGCATTTACCGCTCCCAAATGTGGCCATGTATCCGGCCGAATCTATTGGAGAGATGTTTATTGAGAGGATAGATAGTCAAATCGTAGGTGTATATAGGGCATCTCCTTGGTAGCCCTGTGGGATGTCAACCGTGATGGATTGCGGTTGCTGTGAATGGATGACCCGAGCCGTTGGAGCAGTGGCTGCGGTAAATGCGGTGGCGGTTTCTGTATTTACGCCTCTGAGTTCGAAGAGCATTGGAGATCGAGGTTTCGTGAAGCTGTTGGAGCAGTGGCTGAGGTGAAGACGGTGGCGGTAACACGATCGACTAATCAAAGATCGCGATCACTGGCTGACTTTCTTAACTTTAGTACGCTGTTCTTGAACTCGTTTGTAGTGAACGGAATTAGCTTTGAAGTGACCAGGGAGTCCGCATTGGTAACATGTTCGTTCATCATTTCCTTCCTTTCTAGGTTTGTTGTTTGCACCTCCGGAATTGCTGTTTCTGCTCTGAGTGCGCTTTCTCTTTCTGCATTCATCCGTTGTATGACTGTCTAATATGCAGTGGGTGCACCGGTGTTTCGTATGTCGTCCGTTTCCTCGTCCGTCTTCTTTTCCGTATCCGCCACGGCAAGGGCAATGGCGGTGACTGCTATTTCCGACTCGTGTGTAGAGTGCCAATCCGATAGATGCATATCCGATTTCTTTGGTAGGTGTCGCTGACTTGGTGTGCTCTTTTAGAGGGTCCATTTCTGTATGGGTTTCGGTAGACATGGTGATAATTGAGATGACGTTGGTGACGGTGTTGAGTTTCAGTGTGAGGGTTAGGGTTGTGGAGGCACTCGTAGATCGTGAGATAAAATAGAATAGAGTAGAGTTTTCGATGATAGCGACCGCCGGGCTCATAACCTGTTGAACTTAGGAGTTCTAGAGTTGTCTTGTCTTATTGTCTATATACGTGGAGAATGACTTCTCTTATATACTATGGTAAGTACGGTGTCATGATGTCAGGCCGAGGGATGCAGGCATGCCATCAGGCCGAGGCATGGACGTCATGAAGTCCTACGCCACCATAAGCCGATGGCCGAACGACGTCGACGACCGCACCGTCATGACAGATGACGTCGGTCAAGTAGCATATTGCAACAAATTGGGTCATCTGGCGGTCGAGTGATCGTTTGTATACCCGCGTTCAGATCCTGCCATTCCTAATGATGTTCCAGTCCTGGGGTGTAATACCTATCCATGGTCTGGGAGATCGCAGAGATCTCTCATCTGAATTGATTGGTGAAGATAGCGAGGTGAGTGACCACTCATGACAACCAATGGACCTCAGGTATTACCTGATTGGGTTATCTGGTGGTTGAGTGATCGTTTGTATACCGCAGTTCAAATCCTTCCGTTCCTAATGAGAGTTCTGGGGTGTACCATCGTCACACAGAACGTCGATGTGGGATCTAGTGGAGGACTTCCCGTTGGTCTATTGACCTTGACCCAACTCAAGCTTTTCGTTAGAAATAGAAAATTCGAATAGAAGCGGAGTACTATTGATTTGACTTCATCTCTTCTCTTCAGTCCTACTTCTCTCGCTTTGGAATCCCACAATAGAATGCTGATATACCTATGAACAGTGTTCTCAACCGTCCCATCCGACGGCCGTCCCCGGCCGTCCGTCCGAGATTCCTCCAGGACGGACGGGACGGCGCCAAGGCCGTACGTCCCGTCCTTACTCAAGACGGACGGAATGTCGGCTGTCATCCACCGTCATCGGGCGGTTACTGTATATCTTTAGACTAAACCCAATCAAGCCCGATAATGTTATACAGGCTTCGGAATGAATGAAATCCTGGGTGCTGAGGGTGTAATCTTTGGAGAAACAGAGTCAGAAATGGTATGGATAGAGCAGATGCTCACAGATCTTGCATCACGGTCAGAATAGTAATTGAAATGGTTTTCGTATAATTTTTGTTATGTGCGCTAAGACTTCTCCGTCGACGGCCGTCCTTTCCGTCCCCGGACGGATGGGACGGTTGCAAACACTGCCTATGAAACAGTGTTGTCAGAGCTAGAGTGCAGTGTTCACATCAATTTTATCTACCAAGAAAGATCAACAATGAACGGTTGTCTATATGATTGCTAACTATTCTTTTGCACTGAACTCGAGTAAATGATGGATTTAGTGAACTAACTGAGAGTAATTAAAATAGCATAGGCTTGAGTCCAGAATGCGAATTACTAATACTTGTATCTCTTGAGGAATTTTGTGACCGAATGTAATGGTGGCCGGCCTAAGTTATGGCCGGGTAACCGCCCGGTATATAGTTACTTCGCACGAGTGCAATCCCTAAGGTACATTTGAGTGTAGTGGCAAAAACCTTACAGATGTAGTAGAATTTGTAGTGTCATTTGTCGTGACCTTTTGGATTACAGATGACACTACAGGTATACTGCAAGTGTCATCCAGATATTATCCAAATCACATCAAAACATTGCGTTCTTGCCACGACAATATTATCTCAACAACGCAACTTTATCATCCATTTATAGCTTCATCTGGACCACGATCTCGTGGCATTGGCACTACAAAGTAAGTCCGAAAAACCAAAATATTTGTACTGCAGTCTCCTCTGATTTCTGCGCTGTGCACAGGAATTGAACTGCTGCTCTACTCCATCAGATGGAGTTCACAAGCCACTACACCAAACAGATTTGTTAGAGAGTTACTTGAATAATAACATTTGACTGTACTTTTGTGCGGTGAATCCTATACAAAAAAGGACTTAGTGAAATTTCGAAAAAATTGACACTACACCCACTCCCATTGGCACAACACCACTTCAGTTGCTCAGGGATGATGAAGGGCTGTAGTGGCAGTGATATCTCATTCGGATAATATATGGATGACAGTGACACGACGTTGTCCAGATGACACTACATTGCAGTCGATCGTTATCCGCATGAAACTACACCACACCAAAAACATGTACCCTAGGGCAATTGCACTCCAGCGATCATCTTACTTCACACCGAATAAGTATATGCGACGCCATTATCATACCGTGGAATGTAGCCACAGGGTACACTGCCTACATGATGGTTTGGCATTGGTACCTGGCTGGGATGTTCTCAATGGAAGTGAAGGATCGGTATCTGCTCACTTCATCACCGGGCGTGGGCGAAGGTGGTAGAAACTCAACCGGCGAAGTCATCGTGCCATACGCGGACCTCTCGTCACTCTGATTCAAATCTTTCCTTGAATATCTGAGTCGGAAAATTGTGACCTCCTATCACCAAAAGTGGGACTTTACGTCGGATTTCTGGATTATATTCATTATAATCGTTACCCCGATAATCTTCGCGCTCCCTTTTGCTGTACGTGTCGCTTGTCAGATTGGGTTGTTTAAAACAATGCGAGGAGGGTAAATACTGGCTGTCAATGCGGGCAGTGGGTCGCGGCGGAGGTCATTGAAGGAAGTTGTCATTTATGTCATGTGTCTATTGCAATTGGTTTATTTGCGTGTAGTTTCCCCTAACACAGGATGGATCTTATGTTGCGCAGTGCAATTGTTGAAAACTATGGTGCAGACGAAGTCTATTGAACTATCTACGGGGATAATCTCTGCCTTTATATACCATGGGAGTCTGGAGGTCACAAAGAGATGCCGAGTGCCGAGGCTACTGTTGCATATATGCGTTTCGTCTACTGTTTCCAACCTTGTATGAGGTTCACGGCTTGTATGAGGTTCATGGCTTGTATGAGGTCAGTGTTGTCAACCGTCCCGTCCGTCCGACATCACTGAGGACGGGACGGGACGGCGGCTTGCCGTCCGTCCTGAGCCAGGACGGAACGGCGCCGTCTTTTTTGAGGCCGGACGGGGACGGATGGAAGGACGGCCGTCGACGGAGAAGTCTTAGCGCACATAACAAAAATTATACGAAAATTATTTCAATTACTATTCTGACCGTGATGCAAGATCTGTGAGCATCTGCTCCATCCATACTATATGTCAAGCCGTATATAGACCATAGACTTCGACATAGATTAGACAATCAAGCACCTATTCGTCCATACAAAGTAACAGCTATGTTACTTTAGATGCTTGATTGACTTATCTACGAGGCCCTAAAGGTCCTATATATACAGTACTACAGAGGGCAGGTGTGTACAGCTGAGTATCGTACCTCGGACCTCGGCATGCGCATGCCATATGGCCCTACGGAGGCTGATCTTCTAAGTATACATGCAACAAGCTACGGATGGTCAGTGGCGAGTGACTCATTGTGTATGAGTCTACTCGCCACTCCGCTCGGAAGCTTTTAGAAACTCCTAGAACCTGCGACCTCATTCTAGTTCTTACAGTAACAGCAATTTGACTGATTAATTTTGACGATGTTTGGTGAGGATGCCCAAAAGGGTACGGTCGTTTGTCTAGCGCCGGGACGGACCGCAGAGCCTCGACGGTTTCTTTTTATATAGCGAGGCTCAACCTGTATCTACACACGCTGCATCTGTCTCTTGTACGATCACCATTCTCACGTCCACTCACACCCATTGTATCCCCTTCATCTCCCTATAGTCGGCCTGGCAAAAGACCGATTCTCCATAGGGTGAGAAAGCTGAATTCATCCATCTGCAAACTGCTACGGGTAGCCATCATCGCAAAACCTTACGAGTCGCTTTCAGGTGCTTTCAGGCTTTCACCGGCGCGAAAGCCAATCTGCGGATTGACAGACGGGACCCAACTTTGAAAGTACGACGATCTTTCAGGCTTTCCGCTGGCTTTCACTGCGTTTTTCCTTTCGGCGAAGATTTTCCTTTCGTATCATTCCAACTTTCCCACTTTCCAGGAGACAAGGCTGTGGTGATGATGGAGTAGCATTAGGCTCACCGACATATTTAACTCAAGGTTTGCCAGAAGCTCAGGCCAACCTCCTCTCTGGCTACCGTCCGCTCTCCCCAGCATCTGAAACTTGAGCCAGCTCTAGCCACCAGACGAAGCTCTGGCCGGCGGATGACTTGGGAGCTCTGGCCAGATGAAGAGGGCTAGCATCTAGCCAGCAACGGCGGCCAGTAGCTAGCGGACTTAGCAAGAACTTCGAAGTGTGGGCTCGACTTCAAGTGCGACTGTCACCATCACCCACACCATCACCATCGCTATCACCATCACTACCACCACCGGCATTGCATAAAGCTGCAACTCCTGCGCTTGCACACGGACTCTGATACAGGCACATTTGATGGAAGCCGAGCTGTAAATTCGGCTGGTAAATCTGACTCAGAGATCTGCTCTCCCCGAGGTTCGAATCACAACTATTGACCTTGTACCATCAATTGTATTACTCAACACCATGGCCATTGAACATCATGAGATTAGGCGGGATACGCTTTAGTGGTGAGACTCGGATAAACTTCGGTGGTGAGACTCAGATAAGCTTCGGTAGGGAGATAACCTTCGGTGCCAGTGGACTAATAACCTTCAGAAGTACGATAACCTTTAGAAGTACAATAACCTTCGGAAGTACGATAACCTTCGGTGGCGAAATAAGCTTTGGCCAATTTGGAGTCTATTGACACATGACATTATCGGATTCAATCCCGGAAAATTAGTGTTAGAAAACCTATTAAGCTTCACGGCAGCCCTATATCTATGGCCGACTCAGATCATCTCGGCGCCGTCCCCAGCCAGACCAATGCCGTCTACAGCTAGCACCGTTGTGGTGGAAAATTTGTTTCCACCAATTCGATGGTGGGTTAGGGTTGTTGAGGCTCTGCATCGCGCCATCGCCAGGGGTTCAGACAACCATGGCTCTCCAGTGATAATCTTACCTAGTTACATACTACTACTATTTCCACTTCAACCTCCCACTCTCTTTTCTCACTAATCCCCATCTTCAACCTCTTTATAACCATCTTTTATCTCTAATTATCATCATTCCTGTAGCAATGGACCGCCCGGAGATACTGGCTGCATGGCAGGACTTCCTCAAGGAGAAAGGATTGTTCCAAGGCAAGTTTACTCATGTTTGGAGCCCCATTTCTCGCGTCTGTGAGTATGTTGTTGACGGCTTACATGATTTCCTACACAGAAAACATCGATCCTGCCCTCCTACAATCCTCAAGCAGTGCCTCTGCTTCTCCTTCAGCAATGTAACCTGTAACACCGGGAGCGGGGCGCGCAGGGACAGTCAAAGTTTGACTGTCCGGCGGAATGTTCTTAACGCCAATACAAGCGACTCAGAACGAGTGACGATCACGGTTGAAAACTCAAATTCAACTTTTATTGTGCGATGTACATGCTTATTAAAACCCAACCTACCTACCAGACTGTAGAGAACGATAATATCCTGGCTGCTTCAGGCCACGGTTTCTGGTAGTGCGAGGTGCATCTATATCGACCTCTATGGTACCTTCAAACACATCCTGATGCAAAGCGGTGAACCCTGGCTATCATTCTGTCATTGTTAAAGTATATTTGAACCAGACGGTTGTGAGTTGTGTATCAATTTGTACATGTTCCCATCGAGTACGGTAATGATATGCCTTCGATTTCAGCAGGTCACCCAGGCAATCGATAATAGCTTCCGGTGAATCATCACCTGTTGTTGGATCTTTGCGCACCCCAAGGTTGTAGTACGTATTTTGATTCATGGTCAAACCTTTATACACAAGTTCGTTAGTTATAAACATTGAAAGAAAAAGATTGCAGCAACCAATTATCAATTCCGGTTACCTCTCAATGCTTAGCCAAGGTAAGACCGGCATTCCGGTGTTTTATTGCCTCTTCTCTCATTTCCAAAGCGTGTGAGTGCATTTTCTCGTGTTCCAGATAGCTGAATAGATTAGGTAGAGGCTAGTGCGAATGTCGAGTTTGAGTAATTCTTATGGTCCAAAAGTTCTCATGCTTGCCAGTGCCACGAATCGCCCTTCGTGCAATATAGACTTTCCATTTGCAATCGAGACCGCGGGATACACCATCGCGCAAGCGAAGATTATTCCCCTACTCACTGATTCCCCCGGCCTCATGATATTCCTGATGGGAAACCGGAATATCCTCCAGTTTTCTGGTATTGCGCGGATTTTCCTGGTGGTGAACACATTTGAATCGCTTTCTCTTAGCAGTCCCAGATGCTGTGACGATGGCAAAGCCACTGCAGAAAGTGAATGCTTGCAACCTTCGGATGGTAGTTATCCTCCACAGCTTCATACTGCTCTCATGGGTGCGGAGATACTGTCCATTGCTGTAGAAAGGAGTTTATCGTTTCTCTAATAAAAGGTTTGATGGCTGGAGCTGCAACAGGACATGGAGCCATCAGGGAACTGGAGACCACCGCTGTCTCGCTTGCGGTAGCACTTGCTCCGTGTATATCTGTCATTGCCGGCCCCTATAAACATATTGCAAGGTTAGTACTAGTTGTGGCATCATGTACACAGTACGAGATATTACCTCCGCTTCAGTTGTGATGTGCGGCGTTGGTGGTGGTGGTGAAGGCTGCGGTGGTGGTGGTGAAGGAGGACGGTGTTAAGTGCAGTGGAGAGTAGATGGTAGCAATGATGGTGGGCACAGTGATATGTGGCAGTTCATTAAGATGGAAAGGTATCAATTTCGTACTATCACTCGCACATATACGGCGTTAAGCACATTCCGCCGGACAGTCAAACTTTGACTGTCCCTGCGCGCCCCGCACCGGGAGCGTCACTCTAGGTTTACCGGTTCAAAGTAGTTTCCTTGCTCGCTTCAGGACTTGCTTCGAAGGTCGATAAGTTAGGAGCTTTGCTCGGGATGTGGAAAAATCACTTGAAGATTCAAAACGAAAAGCATTGGCTTTCCAATGCGTATATTGTTAAGGCTTGTTCTCCTCGCTGAGAATGTTGCCTTTCTACCCTCGAAGAAACCCAAGGTCTTTATACCTTCGTCTTCGCTCTAACAAGATACTTCTATCTACGCTTTTCTCTAGAGCTCCCGTACCACCTTCGAACTCATGCCTTTTCCTTCGCAACTACCGCGGCCTCTATCTCCCGACTCCTCCACGTCTTTATCGTCATTAGATCATACTCAGACCATTGGTATCCTTTATGAAATCAACCCCGCGGCTTCTGTCTTCCGGACCAGTGGTATCCTTTCGATCTAATGACCTCATTAGATTATACTCAGAAACCTGGTATCCTTTATGACATCAACCCCGCGGTCCTCTGCCTCTGGACCAGTGGTATCCTTTCTTTCTAGTGACCTCCAGACGAATAGGCTTCGTTCGATAGAGAGTAGCTTCGCTGTTCGGAGCGGCGCATTCTCTAGCTTCGTTCGGTAGAGAGTAGCTTCGCTGTTCGGAGCGGTGCATTCTCTAGCTTCGTTCGGTGGTGTGAGTGATCGTTTGCGACCATCTGAAAAGATTGGCGCTGGCTTCCGAGACGAGTGATAGCCGATGATATCCTAATCAGGAGAATCGCGAGTGATCGTACATGTCCCCGCTACGAGGTTATCATGCTAGGTGTAACATACCTGCCGCCGATTAACGTGTCGAAAACTGAGCCAGCACCCCCGAACACCAATGCTGCACCTCCTATCGCCCCCTCGTCCTCCACTACTACCACCGCACCTCCACTATCACGTCCCACTACTCCGAAGCAACGATTGACACTATCGAGTTTCCCCTTCCCTACATCAACGGCGTCGAACCCAGGAACAAGGGCCATGGTAGTTAAGTGAGCAAAGCCGGTGTGCAAGGACTGTCCACGGATCTGCAGGCTGTGGGGGATCAGTAACGACGACCGCGCTGTGATGAATCACTACCGAGATTGGATTCAGAATGATTGCATTCAACGTCGCCAACCCCTCAACGTTCTCTACACTTCCTGGATGGATACAGAGAGCTACGAGCTGGCGAGGTCGGTGACTAACAAGTGGAACCGACAGTGTGGTGATAAGACAACGTTGCCAGAGGATTTCATTGAGGCATTGATTCACCGCATCAGCCTCGGTAATGTTCGCAACACACCAACTAAGGCGAAGAGGAGGAAGGCTAAGGTTTGGCTACTTAGTTGTCATCTTTGGTTGAGTCTAACAAAGGAAAAGAGGAAAGATTGACCGCCTCCGAGAACCCCCCCATAAGGCAAAAGAAAAGCAAAAGAGAGAGACCGTCACCCTCCGCACCTCCACTCCGCCCCTCCACTCACTTGGGCGGGAACTTCCCGACGTCAGTGGCCACCAGGAAGTCCATCACCGCTTGATCGCACTTCTGCATGGAAAACAGCACAGAAATCCGAAAGTGCCGGCATCTGCCCGCTTTCCAGCCCGTCGACATTCCCATCTTTTCCAGAGCTTCTTCTGCTCGCCTTGCCATCGGCTGCAGTGGCGGAAGAGATGCTCCCGTGTCTGGGCTACCGTCCCTCCGCACCACCAGCACTTTTAGTCCTCTCGGTGCCCGAATGGTTTTAATTGGATTTGGTGTTCGAGTTAAGGCCTCTGGTACCGCCGTGATGAATAATGACGACACCGAGATTTGAAGATATCTCGGAACTGGTAGGGACGTGGAGCGAAAGCGATTTGTCTGAAGTTGATCTCTTCCGAGAGATTGCGGGAATGATAATGAAAGAAGGCTTTGGACTCGAGGCATGGTGGATCCAAGATTCATGGAACTGGTATGTTTGGAGAGGGCGAAGGCATGTATAGTAGTCATCGCGACAATTGGTTATATAAATAGATCAACAATCAGCTGTTTGGCACACAGCACCAAATTGTTTCGAGCTTGGATCGTCTGGGTCTGCTATGTGGAGGCGTACTTACACGAGCTTCTTAACAGCGACTGCGCACTCTCAAGGCCTTTTCTCAACGACCTCTCATATGGCTAGAATAGATAAGTTAAACCATGATGACCATCAACAAAACGCCAAAACCCTTATCACTCAATCATCCGTAATCCCTAAAGAACCGTCATCATACAATATCCCAGGGCTATAAATGAAACGCCGTTTCCAGACGAATGCACAAACCTTCTTCACTTCTGACTCGACTACTTCTTTGTTTTAATCATACTGTATTCACTCTATTTAGAGTATGACAGACCCTTGATCTCCTCTGCCTCAGGGCATACCGGCTAGGTGGCGGAGCTCCGCTCCTACTACCCTTCGTCCCCTGACAAAAGAAAGCAAAAAGGATTGATAACAAAAGAAAAGAACCGAAAGAGAGACCACCGAGAACCTCACTCCTCCACTCGCTTGGGCGGGAACTTCCCGACGTCAGTAGCTGCCAGGAAGTCCATCACCGCTTGATGGCACTTCTCCATGGAGAACAGTTCAGAGACTTCACCGGTGGCGACGGCATCTGCTGCAGCCATTCCTTCCAATCTTCCCGCAAAAACCTGCCAAAATCCACCGCAACAATCTCACGCTCTTCCACCATCTCAAGGCGATACTGCTGCGACACTACCAACTCTATCGCCTCCCCGCGCTCCAGGACCCCGCTCTTGATGCCGTCCACATAGCTCCGCAAAACCTAGGCTGTCGCGAACACCACAACATTCTTGGGGCAGACACTGACGATGTACGGCATGCATGCGTCAGGGACCTTCCGCATCCCGAGCTCCGACGCGTCCACGGCCGAAAAATATTCCTGCGAGCGCGTGATAATGCAGCCGGCCTCTTTCGCGAAACTGTGGAGCCGCGCGGGGGGGTGCCGCTGCTGCCGCTAGGCCTGGGGGAGCACGAGGAGGGGATAAGAGCTGTCGAAGCGGCGACGGGCGAAAGGAGCGCAGGGGTGCGAAGCGTTTCGATAGGCCGTTATCGGTGAGCTTGTACGGAGGTAACTAGTCGGGTGGGTGGAAGTCGTACTCGAATTTGTAGTAGTAGGTGGGAGGGAGGGTGTTGAGGTAGCAGAGGGACTCGACAAACCCCTCCGCGAACTCGTCGTGGCTGCGATTTGGGGCACCGTACATCGTCGGGCGAGTACTGGGATCTGAGAGCCATCACGAGCTTTGCCGAAGGTTGTGCAGATATGCCTGAATGTGAAAGGCGTGAACGGCGCACACAGGAGTTGGGTTGCCATGGAGGGTGAGGGAAATGCAGTCGCATTTGCAGGTTGAGGATACGTCACTGAGGTGACCGGAAGAGGAGACAAATTGAGAGACAGGGACGTTCGTTTAGACGAAGATGTGTAGCGGGTGAAGGAATTTGCTTGTCCATTTGAAAATGTTCAGAACAGATTGCTTCAGAAGTCGGTCGTCGAGGTTGTATGTAGTGGCTGAGGAAGGAGGTATGAGGAATTAAGGACATGTCGAGAGAGCTGGAATTTACGCGACAGCCTCGCCTAAGCCGCATCGCCAAGCCACACACACCGCCACACACCGCCACACGGCGCACCTGGTT
Organism: Trichophaea hybrida; assembly: GCA_015178995.1. Classification (NCBI taxonomy): domain Eukaryota; kingdom Fungi; phylum Ascomycota; class Pezizomycetes; order Pezizales; family Pyronemataceae; genus Trichophaea; species Trichophaea hybrida. The sequence continues at coordinate 27,343 of WHVE01000348.1, read as the reverse complement.
GTTTGTTTGTTTGTAATCATATTGCATTCGGACGCTTGTGGCCATGGCATATTTATCCTAATCCTAAGCACTTCCACAGTTCCAACTGAGGCCAGGAACAAGGCCACAGCACCACAGCCTTCTCTGATTCCAAGTCATACATCCTAATCCCCTTCCCCCCATTTTCACTGAACAAAAAGAAAAACACAAACTTTAACTACATTCTTCCACCCTCCTCTACCTCTTCCTCTCCCCATCCCCTTGCTTCGGTTGTGACTCCCTCTTGTGAGGGTGTCAACATTCTTATCATCCATCACATGGGTCACAAACAGTGGTGATGCCGTGACGATCCTTAACTTTCATGCAGGGCCCAATCAGTCTCCACCATCTACAAACTTCTTGCCACACTGCTTCATCTTTTCTTTCCTTAGAGTTCCTTTTGCTTCTTCAACATTCACCCTCTTTTCCTCAATCCTGCTTGGGCTTCTGGGCCTTGCACTGTTGGTCCCTTCCCCCCTGATCATTTCGCTTCTCCACTTCTGACCCATACCATGAGTGCATTAAACTTGGTGTTGGAGAAAGCTGTTCTGGTACCTTCACCGGTCGTCCAGTAATTTGTGCCGAATTATTGTTGGTATCAATGTCTATGGCTTCACCTCCAGATTGCTCCTTCCGCTTTGCCATATTTCGCTTTAGAAATTGTTGGGCCAATGGGGTGACCACCTGTGTCAGAGACTTGGGTGGGGCCAGCCAAATCAAAATATCTTTCCGAGGATTGGCGGGCAGTATGACAACCTCAGTGGCTGCCACTCGCTTCTTCTCCTCTTGCACATTTTTACCCTCAACCAGTAGCTTCTCAACGATTGTTTCAGGCTTCTGATTTCTTTTTGCCAGGTCATCAGCCCGTTGTTGGAGGATCATTGCGTCCACCATCTGCACTGCTCTGAGCTGTTCCAAGGAAGTAACCATGGCCTTGAGAGGAGCCACTCAGGCAGAAATGTCATCATGATACTTTTGACTGTCACTGGCATGTGCTGTGGGCAAATAGGCCCTTTCATACGTATAGAAGTGAATGTTATTGTTCTTCGAGCCGAAGTCTCGCTAGAATTAACTACGTGAGCGTCCCGCAGAGCCGAACCTTAACATGACCAGGGCCGTCCACCTACATGCACTGCAAGTTGTGACAGTTTATCGTTTTGCAGTTTCTTCAAATTAGACTTGATATCGTCTCTGATCATCTCTATTTCATGGCCCTTTTGGTCGTAACCCACCATCTTGTAATCGCTTTCAGACTCCACCTGAGAGGCATTGTCTTCATTGTTATTGTTCTCAGATTGCCACTGTGGTTTAGAAATGCAGTCTCTGTCGTATTCTCGTTCCCTGAAGCGAAGTTGTCGTTGCACTTGTGTTGCATATACTTCAGGTGTTGCTGGGCATTTGATAACTGTCTTCATGGTGGAGGTGGAGGAGGGTGGGGCAGTTGGTGGCGGATTCAAGTCCCTTGTGGCTATCCATGCCTCTTCTTCTGCTCTATCTTTCTTTTCCTTCGACACCAGCCAGGCTGGGGGAGGCGGCAATGTAGGGTACCACTTCTGGGATTCCTGGGGAGCAGAAGCGGAGGCAGAAGCCTTCATCTTTCCCTTGTTATGTGGGTTTTGGGGCATCATGAAGCTAAACTAAAAAGATGCGGCAATAGATGATTGGTCGAGGGCCGTCTTGGCAAAAGCCTGCAGCGGTTGGGTGTATATATGGACGTGTGCGCACCTGGTTGTCGTACGACCAAGTTCAGTGGGGAGGAGGCCAATAAAGAGGAGCGAGGTTCTAAAGAGGATGGCTCAGGTTCTAAGCTGGAGCATTGCTAAGAAGATGAGGAGGAGAAGGAGGAGCAGAATGATAATGAATAGAGCCTGCTGTAGGTTAGAAGCTCGGTGTGGTCGGAATAGGCGTTTCTTAGTAACCGTTGCTTCCGTCGGTTTTTATAACCCCCATGTACATGGGACACTCCCGAGTATTGCCCAATCTAGATCGATAGTATTAAGCAAAAGTTATGGGTGACTCCTTTTGTCTGCGGAACGATTTTTTGTAGATTTTATGCCATGGTCACTTGAGGGGCTTACTCCCACTGCTATTACATATTTGCATCAGATTCGTATATAATCTTGTATTATCATGACTTGTATGAGAATATAAAACGTATGAAGATATGAGAATATGCAATAGTGTATGATCACCAGAGTTCTAGAACTGCATGACTGCAAGAACGGGTACGGTGAGTCGGACTCTGTACAGAAGTAAATCAATTAGAGTAGATACGGTTACAGACGAGAATAAGTGATAAAGTGATGTTCAGTGTAAAGTAAGCAAGTAAGATTATCGCTGGAGCGCAATTGCACACGCGCGACATGACGGTATACTGGGCGGTTACCCGGCCTCGGCTCACGGCCATCACTCGGCCGCCGCCATTTCACTGACCCATTGGACGAGGTAGTGGAGCTTTCGGTACTGTCACATGGAGTCAAGAATTTGCCCGACCCGCCACTCGTGGAAATCGTCAATTAACATCGGCTGCGGTTCTGATGGTGACTGGCCGATTGCAGGCGATGAATATTTGTTGAACAGAGAGACGTGGAAGATGTTGTGGATGCGCATTGCACTCGGTAAGTCTAACTTGTAAGCATTCTTATTGATGATTTCACTTACTATATATTGAACGTCATTTCCTTGCCACTGGTATACTTCGTCTAGTGGACTTGAGGTTCCGGCAAATAGGCTGAACCACAGATCAGGGACAGGGCGGGTTCTCCGAAATTTGAACCCGTCCTGCACACGGGACGGGTTCATTTTTGCAATTGAAACCCGCACGGGATTTAGACGGGTTTTCGCGTCATTTCGTGTCAAATCGACAAAAATAGCCGCGGAGCAAGAATAACCAGATGTAATCTAGATCAGACAACGCGAATGCATAGAGCTTATCAAGTAGTCCATTTCATGCCTAACAATCATCCTGATTGGACAAATATGCATGGAGTTGACATGGGATGATGGAGCGGTGCAGGGGGACGGCACTTGGGGGGTGGTCACACCATCCTCCCATGTCAACTCCATGAATATATGTCCGATAAGGATGATTGTTAGACTAGGAATAGACTACTAGACGGGCTCTAGTTATCTGCGTTGTCCGATCTTAATTTCACCCACCCGTTCTTGCTCCCCATGCGATTTGACATTTTACAGCCAATTTGGCCCACTATACCTGGTCCTGATTCCATGCCAAATCCATCACCTCTGGCCAGATAAGGATGATTGTTAGCGTAAAATAGTCTACTAAACGCCCTCTATCAGTTCGCGTTGTCTGATCTCGATTCCAACGAGCCGCTCTTATTCTACTGAATTGTTTGTTTTTTTCGAGGATTTTTCAGTGGAGGAGTGATAGTACATGAAAATCGGATCAAGTTTGGGTTGCTCCCAAAGATAGAGTTAGAACAACTGGGTCAAATCTAGATCGGACAATACGTATGGATAGATCTCATCAAGTAGTCCATTTCACATCTTACAATCATTGTTTTCGGCCAAATATTCATGGAGTTGACATGGGAGGAGGAGGGGGGATGGCACTAGGGGGGAGGTCAACCACATCCGCCCATGTCAACTTCATGAATATTGGTCCGATACGAATGATTGCTGGACGCGGAATGCACTACGTGACTAGCTCTATCCATCCGCGTTGTCCGATCTTGGTTCGAACCACTCGTTCTTGTTCCGCAGGCGATTTTAGTGACTTGACACGACGAAATGCGAATCCGGACTGAGATTTAGACGGGATCTGGACGGGATCATGATTTTGGGCTTAAAACCCGTCACAGGTCAGAATTTAGACAAGTTTTAGACGAGATCCCGTCCCGTCAAAATCCCGTGGTTCAGCCTACATTGGACAGGTTCATCTCAATATATGTTTTCAAGGTTCGCAACTTGACCTTAGAAAGGTTGTAAATACGCCTACATGGTAACTGATGGCTGTGCTCCAAGTCAATCGCATGGTCAATTGACCGGTGTGGTGGTAAAGTCTCTGTCTTGGCCTTACTAAAGACCTCAGCAAATTCCTGGTATTGGGTGGGAATGCACCCTCAGTTGTCGATGACTACTGTCTCCACTTCTGCTTTATCTGCATGCGTTAGTAAAGCTCGTACAATGGAATACAGGAGGGTAGGGATTCCCAGGAGCATGGAAAATCATGGTTCGGCAACAATGGAGCCAAGCCCGGCCATCCAGTACTCCCATCATGACTCGGTGTGTTGACAGGAGTTCGGCCGAAGGAGTTCCTGTGAAAGCCGGAGGCGCTAGGTATAGAGATTTGGTATTAGTGGTGGAGATATTTCGACCGAGTGGCTAGTTCCGGATGTGAGCTCAACGAAGCCTAGCTTTACAGCTCTACATAAGATAGCACTCGGGTTTCTGGGTTAGGTATGCTTTCTTCTTAGTATATAAGCCAGCTCTTTTCACTTCTTTTGTACGGTAGACAATTAAGAACCTCAGTCTTCCTTCTAGTTGTTCTCATCAGGTTATGAGCCCTCGTGCTTTCTCGTTCTAATTCCCACTATCTATCGACTTCCCTCGAATTCCATCAAATCAACTGCAGTGATTCGGAATACTCGATAAAGCTCGAAACGATCGGCAGAAGAACCGCAAGCACCTCCGAAAACTTGATTATCTTGATTACTCCCTCCCCCTACCCGACATGTCGTCCGCATCAGTATCAGTGAAGCTCACCGAACGCAATTATAGGCAGTGGCGAGTTGAGGCCGAAGCCATGCTTCAGGGGCTGGGCCTCTGGAAGTATGTCACCGGTGAGATGAGGGTACCGAGACCTCCGCTTCCGCCTCCTGCACCTGCACCTGCTTCCTCCTCCGATGCTTCCTCCACCGGCACTTCTTCCTCCGACGCCTCCGCCTCCTCCTCCTCCTCTACGAGGTTCGTACTCCGCGACCCCCGAGATGCTGACTATGATTTTCTCCCCGAATCCTCGGACTCGGCGTATCTCGGCCGCTTCGAACATTTTCTCAGAGATTGGGATCGATGGCAAATGAATAACGATAAGGCCATTGGACAAGTCATCTGCACGATGGACCCGGCAACCCAAATGAGATTCCCAAACTTTGCAGAACCGAAATTACTCTGGGAGGCGATAAAGACCGAATTCGAGAAGGCCATCAAGCTCGACGGCAATTACGAAGTAGCGAAGCTTGCTAGCTGTCGCCTCGAATCTTACTCGACTGTGGCCGAATGGCAGGCTGCCCAAGAATCGATCATTCGAGATCTTGCAACATGCGACATCCAGGTCACTAAAACTTGGAGAAAGTTCTACATCACTTCGAATCTTCCCATCACCCAGGAGTGGACCAATTTCGTCTCAACTCTCGAATTATCTGGAAAGGCCGAGACCTCAGCGGAAATCATCACGCACCTCCTTTCCTTCGAAGCCAAGCTCCGGCGAGCGCGTGGTCTGGCCCCTGATGCGGCCTTGTTTATTTCGAAGAAAGGAAGAGGCAAGAAATCGAAGACTTCCACAGCGAATTCAGTTCAGGGCCAGGCCAGTCGGAAAGAAATTACATGCTACGGCTGTGGTGAGAAGGGACACATCAAGAGGAATTGTTCCAATAAGGATAAGTTAGTTCTGAGCAAGAAGAGTGACGCTAATATGGCATTGGGAACGGATACGGAGTCATTCCTCTTCTCGATGGTTACGATAAATATGGCGTCGGCCTTAGCCTCGAGTGATTACTGGATACTCGACTCTGGAGCTACGAATCATGTCACCGGGAACCGACATCTGTTCGAGTCAGCAAGCTTCCAGCCGATGGCCAAAGGGGAGCACCGAGTCAAAACGGCAAACAATAGTCTGGTTGATGCCAAGGGCTCCGGTACGGTCTCCTTCTTTGTTGAGAAGCCTGGAATGAAACCGGCGAAGATAACTCTACAGAACGTTTTGTATATCCCAGAGTGCGGCAAGAATAACCTCCTCAGCATCACCCAATTAATCAAGAAGGGAGCCAAATTTGAGTTTACGGCTGGAGGAACCACGATCAGTATAGGATCGACAGTCGTGTGCCATGCATCAATCAATAATGGCCTCTTTATGCTCCGTGCGATGTCCTCAGTACCGACCTCGATCCCGACCTCAACAACGGCCCTGGCCTCGAACTCGGAAGGGGGGGAGGATATGGTATATTCGAGCATTCAGGAAGTGGTAGACGACAAGCATATTCTCACATGGCATACCCGGCTCGGACATCTCTCCCTCCCGGCGATCAAGAGGCTTCCAAGTATGGTTTCGGGCATCCAATTGCACTCCAAAGGCCCTTCGAAATGCGTATGCGAGGCCTGCATAATGGGCAAGATGTTTCGGCAGCCATTCAAAGCTATGAAGCCCGAAGATAAGGTGAAATCTCGACTACTCGAGCTGATACATTCAGATGTTATTGGGCCAATGCCTACCCCTACGATGAGAGGCTTTCGATACATCATAATGTTCACGGATGACTATTCCAGATATACCGTGTGTTACTTCATGAAACAGAAATCCGAAGCGCCGGCCCGGTTCAAAGATTACGTCGCCATGGCAGAAAGGCAGCATCCGAATTCAAAGGTATGCCGCATTAGAGTTGATGGGGGCGGGGAATATGAGAGCAGAGAGCAGTTTCTAGAATACTTGGCCAAAGAAGGAATCATTCGAGAAGTATCAGCGCCATATTCACAACAACAGAATGGGCTCTCCGAACGAAACAACCGTACGATTATGGATCCAGCTCGCTCAATGCTGAAACACGCCGGGATGCCAAATAAGCTCTGGGCGGAAGCCGTGGCTACGGCTGTTTATATCAAAAACCGAGTACCGACTCGTGCAATCCCGAAGACGACCCCTTATCAACGATGGACCAAGGAAAAGCCAAATATCGCTCACCTTCGAGTCTTTGGATGCCTGGCTTATGCGTGGATACATGGAGACCTGAGGAAGAAGCTGGATAACCATGCCTACAAGTGTATCTTGCTCGGCTACTCGGATGAAACCTCGACCCAGTACCGTGTGATGGATGTCAATTCGGGCCGAGTTTTTATGGCCCGCGATGTTAAGTTCAACGAAATCATACTCTACCATCAGCTCCTCAAAACCTCAAATCAGCCCAGAATTATCCTCGAACCAGCGGAAGAATCTCCGAATGACCCACCTTCTCCAATTATCCCAGCTACGAAGTCATTCAAGTCTATTGAGCTGCCAGCTACGAAGCCACTTAAGTCTATTGAGCTGCCAACTACGGGCCGAATCGTACCCTTTGATGATTCGGATGATGATTCCTTGTCGCCTCCACCAAAGACTCGAGAATCAACCCCGACTCCGGCCCCTCCAAACAATCGAATGGTTCAGGAACTTAAGAGCAATATGAATTGGAGTGGTCCCGCCTCAAACTCTCGGACTAGAGGGGGTGGAAAGTCGGATTCGAAGATAAGTATAGCCATGATGATTGAACCTGGCCCGAAAACTTACAAAATAGCTCTTAATGCCGATGATTCGGAACAGTGGAAAGAAGCTATCGGTAAGGAAATGGCATCGATGGAAAGTCATGGAGTTTTCACCTTTGTGCAGAAGGTGCCGAATGGTGCTAGCATGATTGAAAGCCGATGGGTAATGGGCAGGAAGTTATTAGCGAATGGTCAAATTGATAAATGGAAAGTAAGACTTGTTGGTCGAGGAGACCTTCAAAAACCCGGAGACTATAATGAAATCACATCTCCAGTTATTGACTCGGCATCGATCAGGCTAGCTCTCGGCCTTGCAGCAGAATACGATCTAGAGATAGCCATACTCGACATTCCGACGGCATTCCTCGGCTGCCCCCTCCATGAAACCCTCTACATGCGGCTTCCGGAAGGAGAATGGCCGGATCCACATGGTCGAGCCCGCCCGATAGTCAAGCTGAATAAAACCTTGTATGGCATCAAGCAGGCAAACCGGGAGTATTTTGAGGAAGTCTTTGATTACATAGTTGATGAACTCTGCCTCCAGGCCTCGATTTCGGCCCCGGGTCTCTTCTTCGGTGGGAAACTTGGTAATTCGCACGGTATCCTTGTCCTTGTATATGTTGACGATATTATGATCATCGGCTCTTCGGCCCTCGTGGCCTCGATCTCTAGCCGGCTGTATGACAGATTCAAGGCCGGAGGTCAGGTTCCTGTTTCCGACACCTTTCAGTATCTCGGAATGACGGTAACTCGGGACCGACAGAGGAAGTCAATTGCCATCGACCAAATAGGATACATCAAACGAATACTCGACCGTTTCGAGATGACCGACTCGAGAAAACGCATGACGCCAATGGAGATCGGATACAAGCCCCACGCAATACAAGCTAATGAAGAGCCCTTCGAATCCGGAGTATACCGGAAGGCTATCGGATCCATTCTATATGCTGCACTCGGCACTCGGCCAGATATCACGTATGCCGTTACAGCTCTCGGCAGATATGCGGCGCAGCCCTCCACACTCCATTGGGAAGCAATTAAACACCTGCTCCGATACCTCAAAGGCACTGCCGAATACAAACTTACCATTTACGACTCGGCCAGAATCAGCCTCGGAAGGGACCACGATTCGATCATTTGCTTCGCCGATGCCGATCTAGGAGGAGAAGTTGACTCCAGCAAGTCGACCTCGGGAATCCTCATATACGTCCTTGGTATCCTGGTTATCTGGAAATCCAAAAAGCAGACGATCGTTGCACAGTCGACCATGGAAGCTGAGATGATTGCTACGGCATATGGAAAAGTACAAATTGATTGGCTTCGGGATCTTACCTCGGAAATGGGCCTTGGGATCGGCACTCGGAAGATATTGAACGACGGCCTCAATTGTGTCACGACTCTCAACTCGGGAAACTTCCAGTCCGATAGCAGGCATCTTCGACTTCGGTACCATTCGATTCACGAAGCTATCGCCAAAAGCCAGATCGAAGTTTTGTACGTACCAGGCACGGAGATGCTAGCAGATGCTCTCACCAAGGCCCTCGGAGGAGTGAAACTCGGAGAGTTTGTGCAGGAAGTTGGTCTGCATTAGGTGGTGGATTCGGGCATGGATTAGGGATGATTAGGTGGTGGATTCAGTATGGAATCGGGATGGTTAGGCATGGAATCGGGATGAAGGATTTTGAGCATTTTCTTTGATCAAAGCTTTGGATTTTGTTTTGTTTCTTTCGTTTTATAAGTTGGTTTTGTTTGGAAGACCTTAGGCCAAAGAGGGAGTGTTGACAGGAGTTCGGCCGAAGGAGTTCCTGTGAAAGCCGGAGGCGCTAGGTATAGAGATTTGGTATTAGTGGTGGAGATATTTCGACCGAGTGGCTAGTTCCGGATGTGAGCTCAACGAAGCCTAGCTTTACAGCTCTACATAAGATAGCACTCGGGTTTCTGGGTTAGGTATGCTTTCTTCTTAGTATATAAGCCAGCTCTTTTCACTTCTTTTGTACGGTAGACAATTAAGAACCTCAGTCTTCCTTCTAGTTGTTCTCATCACGGTGAGCCAGTAGCAATTAATCAAGTATACCAGTGGTGCCTCTTCTGCCCATTACTGTAGCTGCTCCTGCTTATCGTTATCTAACTCAAGGGGCTTCTTTTCCCTCTCCCTTAAGTGATGCCTTTTTTGTTTTAATCATACTGCATTCACTCTAACTAGAGTATGACAGAGCCCAAATCCCCTCCGTCTCCGGGCGAGCCGTGTAGGGCTGGAAGGGCCGGAAGTGTTTGTTTCGGGTATTTGGAAGGTTGTAGAACTGTTTGTTTGCCCGTTTGCTTGCTTGACCCTTTGTTTTGGGTTTGTGGAGGAAAGCCACCACCTTACGGCTTGTTTCCTTTGTGATGGCAATAGTATATATAGAGGGCTTGTCTGCTCTCTTGCTTCACATCTTTTACGCAATAGACTCAACAAGTTACACCCTCTCTAGTTCGCTGTGCACGTAGCCACCGCGAAGGATCGGCACAACAAGCCGGCTAGATGACGGAGCTCCCACCTTGCTACCCTTCGGCCCCTCTAACAATAGAAAAGATAAAAGAGAAAAGATTGACCACCTCCGCGAACCCCATAAAACAAAAGAAACGCAAAACAGAGAGACCGTCATCCTCCGCATCTCCACTCCAACCCTCGGCTCACTTGGGCGGGAACTTTCCGACGTCAGTGGCCGCCAGGAAGTCTATCACCGCTTGATCACACTTCTCCATGGAGAACAGCTCAGAAACTTGAACGTGCCACCCTCCAGCCCGTCGCCTTTCCTACATCCTTCCAGCTTTTCATCGGCTGCAGTGACGGAAGAGATGCACCCGCGTCTGGGCTACCGTCCCTCTGCACCACCAGCACTTTTCGTCCTCTCAGTGCCCGAATCGTTTCAGGTAAGTTCCGGTGGGTGCAGGCCCGCTTTTCCCTGCGATAACCACAAAAACAAATCTAACCCTTAATAAACCTCTGGACTGGTCTGTTGCTGGACGGGTAGAATCATTGCAATCGCGTCCGCGAGCTCTCAGTCAAGCTGAACTATATAGACATTGTTCGTTCCATTGTTGAAAGTTGTAGAATAACATACGGTATGCAGGGAGGCCTTTAAATGAAACCCAGCCTACCGGGTACGGTCTGTATCTTTTTCTTGAAATTCACCAGTTTGATTGCCCTTATACCAGATACAGTATTCCCATCCATTTTCACCATATGCGGTATTCTTCTATCAGCGCCCAGGACACTAAAGACCTCCAAATTCGGACCGGAATGCAGATTACCGTGGTTTCGGTACGGCATACGGAATACCGTTTCCTGTGGACTGGTGATCCCATTTCTGCGGAGGGGTGATTCCGTCGACTGCAGAGTGGTGATCTTGTTGACTTAGGATTTTCCCCGAAAAGGCCTACAAGTCTCTAGAAAGCCAGTGAAGCTGCTAGAATGGACTGGAGAGTGAGTATCCGGTAGGGCATAGGCACACCACTCCCTTGTATATACCCCTTCTTTCTCCTTCTCTCTCTCTCTCTTCACTCTCTTCTCCCTGTACCTTAGTCTATACACACACGGTTCTCTGGGGCATGACCTAACCGGGGTTTTTCTGGAACGCATTAAGAAGAAGGAAAGTCAGGAGTGCTGGTGGTGCGGGCACAAACGACAGACCAGAGACCACTTGTTCAAGTGGTGTAAAAAGTGGAAGCGACAACAGGATGACTTGTGGAAGGAGCTGAAGTGAAATGCAAGTGGAGAGAGAGAACAAGGATCCCGGTGTCGCAGATATTCGATACAGACGAGGCCGTTGAGGCAATGCTGAAGTTTCTAGCGGAAACGGATATTGGAATAGTATCGCGGACGAATGGAGGGGACAAGGCAGAAGGGTAGAGGACGGTGGAAAGTTGTATTTAGTTTGTTGAGATGCCGTTCTTTAGAGAGAAAAACAGAGGCTTTTCGATGATGTTAAGGGAGGATGATTGTCGATCTAAGAAGAAGCTAGACTAAAAGTTCGACCAGAGAGCTTCGACACCGCGCTACACCCAATCGAGCCAAGCACACCCACAGAGCCGCGACCTTAACATACCCTTTCAATCTCACTCGACACATTAGTTCAAGGGGGGGCGAAGGGTAGAGGAGAGGAAGGTACGACTTGGATCCAAAGAGGGTTGAGGGGACACCTGAAGCTCACACTGGAGATGTACCGGAGATAAGGTTTAGAAGGTAGATAGATGCCATGGCCGCAAGCGGCCGAATGCAATATGATTCAAACAAACAAAACACACGGTTCTCTCCTATCACACAGTAACACTGTGTTGCAATATGGGGAAAATCGTGCGTATAGATTAAGGTACAGAATGTAAAGAGAGAGAAGGAGAAAGACTCGAGATATATGCAGGCTATTTATGCAACACACTGGTCAATAGGTTCGCGATGGTTTCTCCGCGGAACCTCAGTTTTTCTGGAGCATATAATGACATGGATTTTCCCTTCGATAAACTTTGTACAATAGACAATTCAATCTCTCTCTTGATAAACAATTGCTCTCAACAGACCTCTGCAAAGTGGTGATCTCCGACCTCCAAATGATGCCAGACAACCATCAGCCGAAGCTCTAGTTGAATCTCGAGCTTGTGGTTCTGTAGACCCGAGCCGATTCACCAACTCTCACCCCTTGGTCGAGCTTGCCCGGACGTGAGGCTCGAGCTTTCATCCCGAGCCGCCTCATGTCACGCCCATCACTAACTGACACGTACTTTGTGATGGTGAAAGTAAATGGTACAGGTGTGAGGCGCTTCCACGGTCTTCTATTCGTGACAGACAATACCGAATTTGGTTGTTTGAAGATGTTCAGACGCGAAACCTCCATGCAAGCAGATGCCGTTTTAGAGGCGTACTCGCGTACTTTGAACAGATGAGCAAGATTGGGTTGGATCGCACAATGTGGAAATTGCTAGGTCTTGTAACGGACCAAAATGTGGACGTTGGCGATGATGCGGAGAATTTGAACGATCACTGTACAGAGATAGAAGCCTTGTTGCTTTTACCGCGCAGGTGTACTAACATAACAGTTCATGTACGATGTATGGACGGAACTGTTGAACCGACTCTCGGTTGAATCAATTGATTGTCTAAGTCTGAGCTAAGAGATCGCCAACCCAAACCTAAAGGACACGTGATGACGAACTCAAAGAACTGCTCCAACAGGAACAAGGGAGAATATCGATTTGGATGGCAGTGGGTGTTGATAACGACGACACACTTGGGGATGGAGACCAGTTTTTGCAATGTTGATCGATGCTAACCTGGTTTATAAACAGGGTCAAGAGCTGGAACCCAATCCTCGCTTTAGGATTTAGGTACAACTACAATGTCAATTTTATACCTACACGAGCAAAGTTTTGTTCATTTATGCGCCATATCACTAACCGCACTAACTATGCCACGAAAAATGTCAAAGCTTTCCACTGTAACATATCGTAGGCAGCGGCCGTAAGAGATGGTTGTATAAAGCAAAACAGGTCCAAAGAAGAGGAAATTGCTGTCAGATGGAGCTACTCTTTTGTACTGCGTGCCCGCAACAAGATAGGTGAGTATGTACTAAGGCTATAATATGGGAACATGAGTACTAATACCAATACAGGTTGTTCAAGGGCGGTGGGCGGAGTTGAAATAGCTAATGAACTACAACGGAAGCCCGAGGTTCTAGCAATTGCAACATCGTAATATTGAATCTCCCGTTGGAATTTTCGATCCGCATCGGTGTCGCCTGTTGCTAACCAGTGCCCGATGGCCTGCTCTGATAGGGCGTGGGGTACGTGGTCGGTGTTCGAATGCTTGCCGGCCCCGTCCCGCCGGCCCGTCCCGCTGCACCATCCTGATTGGGAAGGTGAGGCAGGCGTGGCGACACTTCAATAGGTTCTATTCAGCCGGCCTGGAGGATATGCACCGAATTCTCCGAGAGAACCTGATGGAAGCCAAAGCCTGCCAGGCGAAGTACAAATTAGCGTCTACATAACGTGTCTTGTTTATGAGGTACATGATCCTTCAAAGGAACGAGTAACTAACTGGATGACAACTACAACCGGATTCGACTCACATCACAGCTGAAGTTCAAATTCGGGATCGACAAGGCGAAATGCAATCCGCGCACCAGCACTTACCGACTGCGGCGCAACAAGCATCTTTATGTCTCCAAGGCTTCTTCAGAATTTCAGCCTGGTAGACGAAGCAGCGGGCATCGGCATCCTTGGTTTTGATGGGTGTGCGATGGAGTCTGCGATGAAGCCGAGTAGTGATGATGGGGGTTCAGTTCCTAGAACATCTCGCACCGGTTAACAAGCCAATGGCTTACCAGAGGTTGACGAACCAATGGTGACTTCCTATGAGCGTGTACGAACGGAAATGGGAAGACCTCGCAGGTGGATGACCACCGGGGGTGCCGCGGGGATCCTGGGTCCCTCCCCCGGCTATACGATTTATATCTCTACGGACACCAAATTGTAGTGCTCCAGGAGAAGATGATTATGTGCACTTGGAAAAGACCTCACGGGCAGATACGGGGGCAAGAAGCGGTTCCTCTGGAAATTCAATTTTTTGGAGTTACTGCATATGATGACTAGCTAGCGTGCGGTTGTCATGGCATTTGTCCCACGGAGTGGACGGTGCACCGGGTTGCTGGGAGCTACGGTAGAGCGGGACCTCACATGATGGCACCCCTCGTAGGCTGAATGGGCGAGCATGCAGCAGCACCTGTAGTTGCGGCAGAAGAGTTACACATTGACGGTGCTTGAATGACTGCTACTGGCTCGCCGAGTCAAGAAGGGAGTACCGGACGGCGGGGGTTCCCATCGAGGATAACTCGTTATGACAAGGGCTCCTGGTTTCCGCGACATCTACCGCTCCATCTTTGCATTATCTTAGCTAACACTTGTGGAGCAGGTACGGTACCTTACTGATCGATATGAGCCCGTACGGAGGTCCGAGGATTGTCATACATGGAAGACCATATGTACCCCGAATTGATTCACACAATGAGAAACGACTGCTAGGCGGATGGCAACGTTGGCAACCACCGCTTATGCACGTCTGCGAAGCCTTATGAAACTGAGAAAGTTATGGCAGGGCCACGGAATGCAAATTTCACGAGTGCATGTGCAATCGCACACACTCCCGAGAACGATAATAAGAGTCTCTTTGCTGATATGGCGATACATGGTTTCGTTGGAACTTCTACCCTCTTTCGAAACTCTCACTTTAGATAACGCGCAACGAGAATTGCAATCGCTAGTATCATGCGACGATGGCAACTGAAAGTGCCAGAATCAACGAGAATCGATAAGAGAATCGACATAAGACTCAATACCGTACACACCGGCATAATCACAAGTCGTCAAAAGAGCACCGATCTCCAAAGAAGGGGGATGACAGCCTTGGAACGCGAGTATCACCGATATTCTTGCAAAGACGGATGGCACTTATTGAGCCACGGGAAAGCCGCGGAATGCAGATTTCACGAGTGCAAAGTGTAATCGCACACACTCCCAAGAAGGATCATGTTGCTTATATGGCGAAACACGGTTACGTTTGAAATTCTACCCTTTTCTTTAAGAATCACTTTATAAGAGATGCTGCGAGACTTCCAATCGAATACAGATATAGAAGTACCGAGCCATGATAGCTATCGAAACAGACAAAATCGACGAGAATCATCACCATACGCACCGGCATGAGTTGTCGTCGACGGAGCGCCAACCTCAAAAAGAGGGGGATGACCGTTCCGGGAACCGAGAATCCACCGCTACTGCAAACGAATCTGCACCGAAAGTGCTGGAACGACACATCACCACGAAGTTCACCTGACATACTGCAGACGTCAAGGGCACCAGGAAGTCAATGAAATCAAGAGCAAGTACACCGGCGAGTCCCAGAAGTCACTGGCTACGATGCTGGTTTTCATAACCGAACCAGAAGCACCACCGAACAGATTGGATGCACAATCGCCTGCGACCAACGATGACAATGGGATCAACTGTACCCACTACTATTGACCAGAAGGCCAGATACATCAGCAATCGAGATGTAAAGCTGTGCCGAATGCGAATTGGCTGGACTCCATAATTGGTGTACGAAGGCTACCGCGATTGGGCTCAGAGCCGAGAGCGCAATCACACCGAATTACATTGTAACTATGATCTTGTACGGGATGCTTACGAATTAGATTTATCAACGAACGATACCCTCTGCGAGTGGAGCATATGAATTGGCCTTTAACTTCGAGATCTGCAATTCGAACATAACATGCACAGGGACAGCCATCTCCGAACCCGCAAGGTTTACTTGGAGTTGCTCTTGTTCAGGCCCTACACTTGGAATATCACATGGACCAGATACTGCACTCGAAGGTGCAATCGGACGTGTACTCGAACTGGAAGTGCACTCGGAGCTGAACTTTGGCCAGGCACTGTATTCGAAGGTGTACTAGAAATGGAAGTTCAACTAGAACGGAAACATACTCAGTTACATTGTGAGTAAGACCTTTTATGGCACACTAACGAGTTAGAAACCGCAACTTGAACAAGCATGTACGAATGCATGTCGATCCATCATTGGATCTGAAGTCGAATGGCGACCAAAAGTCAAAGACGAAGAAAATCCGCATAGCCGATCAATGAGACATACGATTAACGCCGAGCACGGAGGTTATCACCGACGAGGTCTGCCGTGGGCTTGGAAGTTCGGATTCGGAGAAACTGGAAGTCCACTTGGATATTCGGAACCATGGACTCGAAGGTTTACTCGAAGGTTTACTTGATGGCGTACTCGGATCTGAGCTGCACCTGGAGCCGAAGCATACTTATTTACACTGCAATCGAACTCGAATGGCAAGGTCAAAAGGCAAAGTCGAAGGGCAAAGCCTCGGAAGCATGGCCTGTCATAATAAAGATGAGTATACCCATTAAAGTTAATTGACTGCTGCAGAGACTATTCCGAGATGAATCAGAGGCCAATCGGCCCGAGAGACGTGTCACCGCCCTTGGTGGTCACCCTCGAGACTCTGAACCGTGTTCAACGAAGAAATCATATACGAATGATCGATGGCGGAAGCCAATGATGAAATAAGCTGCACCGAGCCGGCACTACCGAGAGCAATGGCTTTGATTCGGAGGGCTGCAAGTGAACTTGGACTCGGAGTTATGGAGAAATTGAAAGTTAGCTTCGGGAATGCACTCGAAGGTTGGCTTGGAACGATGCCTGCTGTAGCAGCAGGCTTGGATTCGGTTATATCGTGAGCTTGGATGTTTCCTTCTTTTCTCTTCTCTTCTCTTATTGGATCTTGGCCCGGTATAAATGGCGTCGGCATGGGTTTTTATCACCTACCTCTGGAGGTGGAGTTTCCCCGTGGGCCGGATCCACCGAAAGGTCACCCTTGAGCGGTACCAATCGGTAGCGGGATTTATGAGGCCGTACGAGGGCGTATGAGTCTGGACCTTTATTTCTTTCCTTCTCTTCTCATGTACGGGTATGGCAGCCCAGGGGGTCTGCAGCTAGAGAGGGCGATGGTGTAATGGCGGTGGTCGAGTGATGGCAGCCGGCCGAGGGCCGGGTAACCGCCCAGTATATAGTCACTTCGCGGGAGTGCAATTGCACTCCAGCGATCATCTTACCTTACAATGATATGACTTCATCACTTATTCTCGTGTGCAACCGTATCTACCCTTACTCCAGAGTACGGAGCCGTACTGGCCCGTACCCGTCCTTACATTCAGCAATGACTTGAACAAAAAGGGGGAGGAACTCATGATATTCTTTCGGGATCAACTGTTCCAACGTTTTTCTTGGAGGTCCTTAACTTCTAGAGCCTTGTTGATTTCGTATAAAGTTACTGCGTATACCTTCAGTTTCTCCTTCCTGTCTCGTCTCATAAATGGGACTGCTGCTATTGCACATATGTCCAGTTTTGGTTTTTCCGGTTCTGATGTTTCCATGTGAGTTCCCCATACCCACACATTTGAATGATGTTGGCAGTGTTTTTGACAGTAGCTGCTTTCGAATCCGATTCGTTTCTTTTGGAATTTGATGGTGACGTCGCGAAGCTGTAGCCATGGATGTCCTAATACAATCGGATAATGTCCCAGCTTTGTGGCAAACGCAGCTATCTGTTCCTGATGTCCGCGTATGCCTAAATCTAACTTAGTCATCGTGGTGATTGTTCCAGATTCGATAGGTCATCCGTCTATAACTTCCAGCTCCCTTGACTCTCTTAATTCCTTCTCTTGTAATTGATGATGGCGTACAAAATCTTTGTCAATAAATGCTATTCCAGTAGCTCCGCAGTCTATCAAAGCGTGGGTATCAATGATTTTGTCTTCTATTTTCAGCGAGCATTTCACAATGAGATGTTTGCTTTCCATAGAAGATTCTTTTATTTCTGCGCTTGAAATAGAAAACTGCGAAATACCAAAACTAGCATTAACTGACAAAGGTGATTCGTTTCCAGCGCAATTGCCATCTTTATTGCACTGTACTAAACTTTTCCCGACTCCACTTCTGCTGCCTTCTCAACTTCCTTTCCTTTTCCTGCATCCTTAAACGGGGTTACTTCTACTTGTCCCGATGCCGCCTTTAACTTCCTTGGGCATGATGCCGCGAAATGCCTGCTATCCCCGCAGTATATGCAAAGTCCGCCTTCCCTTCGTCTTTTCCTTTCTTCTGGTGTAATCTTTCTTCCCTTGACTGTTGAAAGGTCCATTGGTGCCGGGTCGTGGTAACCGGCCACTGTTCCCGCTGGTAACGTCACTGGGGCGAATGTGGTGTTGGTTGTCGAGTCAGACCTCTTGTAGCCATCCCATTTCCCAGACTTTTTCTCTGCCGCGCGTCTCCTTAGCTGTGAATCCCTCTTGGAACACAACTTAACAAATTCGACCAAGTCTTCTGGTTCTTCGATATGTTGTAGGGAGTCCTTGAGTTTGTTGGACAGTCCGTTTCGTAACGCGTCCATTTGGGGGTCTTCGTTCCATTTGACATCCGCTACATATCTTTGGAATTCCGCATAATATTGGGAGAATTCGAGGTCTCGTTGTTTGAGTCTCAAGAGTTCCCTCTTGGCCGTGGCTGCTTTGTCTTGATCTCCGAATGCTAGATCTAGCAGGTCAACAAGGTCTTTCAAGGTGTTGAGTTTGACTTTCCCAGAGATTTTGTCGCAACGTGGCATTAACTGTGCCAGGGCTACTCCCTTCAGGCATCCGACCGCATACCTCAACTTTTTCTGTTCGGTATTGAATGCTTTTGGTTTAATCGTTTGTTGGGAGCTGGAAACAGCTCTTCCTTTTGTTGTATGGGTTCCTCGGCAGATATGTTCGCAGTAACACGGTTCCTCGTCCTGACAATCGACGTGAAGACCGTGGTATTTCGTCCAGAAGTTTTTGAATACCGGATCATCGATAGATAATCCTCCGCCGTTCTTGGCTGCTTCTGTCCAGTAACTATTCCAGGGGGATACAGCTTGTGGTTCGTCCCAAAAATATGCTTCGAGAGGTTCTTCAGGTGTTGTAATGATAGCGTCGATGCTATCAAAAACGTTTAAGGGTTCTTGTTCAAAAAGTTTCGTAGTTCGACCGGCTAGGTCGAAGAAATTAATACGGGATTGTTGGGGTTTGTTGCTGTCATACGCTGGCATTTACTCGAAAATGTTGGATCCTTCTCGTCGATGTTTCCAGATTCACACTATACAAATGTGTCTCCAAAAACTGTGTACCGTTAACTGGTTTTCGAAGTTGCCAACAGATTTAAATACCAGGCACTGAGGAATGCAGGGGCGGTGACAAAAGTAGCAGCCGCTTTGGTGATAATAGCGGCACATATACAAATTATAACCGGTAGAATCGATGTGTGGACTCGTTCTTCTGTCAAGGTTTCAAGGCTCGGAGTTCTAGGGGTTATAAAAACCAAACGCGAGGTGCAGTGATCGCGGGTACTGCGTAACAACTGAGAGACTCGAAATCCAGAATCACTTAAGTGAACAAAGGTTGAGGCCGAAGCTATTGATTGTTTTGTAGACTAGAGAACGAGTGAAGAACAAACCTATCCTCCGCGATTACATCCTCCTTATATACAGCTAACACGACCGTCGTCACCTTTGCTCACTTGTTCCATAATCCATCCAAACCTCTGCCAGCTATGTATGCAACCCACTCACTACTCAACCAACGTCACATCTATCACGCCATATTCATAACACAACCAACAAAACCTGATTCCTTCCAACACAACCTGATTCCTTCCAACAAAACCTGATTCCTTCCAACAAAACCTGATTCCTTCCAACAAAAACCTGATTACCTTCATATTCCTCATCGATCCATACTCTTCCCTCGATCCTCACTCGACACAACCGTGACATCAGACACCGGCTAGGAACTTTGCTGAAGTTGCTTAGATACCCGGTACTTTTTGGCTAGATTATCACGGTTGACTCTCCGAGTAGCCGTGTAATGCAGTGTTTGAGATCTATAAAGGACCCACTGTTCGACGGGGGAAAGCAGTATCTTGATAACGAGAGGGATCGTGCAGCACTAGCAGGTTCAATAACGAAGTCCGACAATCTTACCGAGGACATCCGAAGTCTTTTTGAATTCATATTGCGGGTATGTACATTATGCAATACGAAATAATGATATACTGAGGCCTCAACTAACATCTCACTTTATTTGATTCTCAGGCCAAAGAAGCAGATACGGAACAAGGAATTGGCTATGTTTCTATCAAGCGAATAGACATAATCGCAGCTATTATAAAAGTATTCTTAGCCTCATTGTTCCTCGGCGGAGCTATTATTGGACTTTATTTTGTGAAGTCAAATAAGATACGACTTGTGATCATACTTGCACTTTGCTCTCTGCATGACATTTCATCAACGGCAACGAAGGGGGAAATTTATAGAGCCAGTGCTGCGTAAGTTTCCGAAATATTACATCTCCCGTCCAGTAACTGATTCTTATAGGTATACGGCTGTGCTCGTGAGTTTTGTAAGTGGAAGCTTGAGCGTGTAACGTCATACCCTGGAATTCATTGCGGACAGAAAAAAATTACGGAATGTATTCAGTTTTCGATACTGTATTATCTTATTTCTAGGATGGCGGTGGTGGAATTGGGCTCGGTGGCGGTAGACAGCTCGCAGTAGCGATTGAGGCATGCGAACGACTGCAGTAGTGACGTAAGTACCAGCTACGGGGACAAAGGTGGATTGATAACCGTTAGTTGGATTCGTGCATTGAGGATGCGATACTGCAAGATGACTTTACAACAATAAGAGAGCTTTTCGCATCATGGATAAACCGTGTTGAGAGGAATTAACAAAGAGAATGAAAGATGCTGATTGTGTATCGTACAAAGAGAGAATAAGATAGACTTAAACAAAAGAAAGCATATCTAGAGCGAAGTACTTAGGCCCGAAGCGCGAGGCTCACGGAGAAATATGTACCGTACCAAGCCCGAGGCTAAATTGAATGCCCGCCTTAGTCGCGACGGTTTGCGGGCTAAAGCACCAGGCTAATCTAGTGCCCGCATTAGTTCCGATGGCCTTCGGGCTAAATCCTTTGTCAACACACCGCCGCCTGACAGGTGATGTTTTAGAGCGCCGCATACTGCAATTAGGTATTGCGGCACCCGTTCGGCATTGTCACGGTATGGTTGTAGCCGGCTATGCCCAGTTAAGCCAGAAGTCTTTCGTCAATCGAGTGATGGTTTTTGCAAGTTTAAGCTGATAGCCTGTGGTTTAGTTATTGTCCTGCAAGTAAGTTATAATCGTTGTAGTAGATGTCTGGCCAATGGGTTGGAAGATAAGGATATAGATAAGATTAGATAGACGACAGATACCATTCGTTCTAGGGATAGAGTTACCGAGCTTAGACTAGAGTAATATGACAATCGGTTAATTACAGAGGTTTAGTGTTATCTTATAAGGATCACTACACTGAAAAGAGCAATATGAGATGCGATAAGACAAATCTGATACCAGCAGAGTGTATCTCAGTGACGGGAGGTACCTCGGTAATACCGGCAGATCGATTGTGGGTAAGGCATGCAACGTTGCTGCTAGCTCAGGAACTTAAACAGAGATGGTTGATGTGTTATCGTTCGGTAAGCGCCCACGAGGCCCATCAGATCTCTATTTCTGTGTCGGATCCCGAAACTAGCCGTTATACGGTAGGTTATCTACGAACAACCCACAGAAGCCGTTGCCAGCAGCCCCAAGGTTGACGACGTCACCTTGTCTCGCACCCATCCTTCCCAATGTGGCGTGTTTATTTACCCGCTGGTACCTCGCTTAACCAGCACTTCAAATTTGGCAGGGTTGGAGTTTCCGAGGCCCAGGGTGAGGGTTACTTCCCTTGCTAACGTCTGGAGCGAGACAAGACCGCCTAGTCGTAACTGCGTTTCATGATTTACACTTTACTCTTCCCTTCTATACGCATCTTAGATCTTTAGACTTTTTACTAGGTAATCAACGCACAGACTTTATACGTGACGATCCATTCATGTATGTATACTACTCGGATCAACGGAAGATGTGAGAGTGGGATCGAGTGCTCTGCAGCGGGCGAAAGAAATGCGCTTGGAGGGATATTTCTAGCTGCTATTTCGCACCTGAATCAAATGGTTTGATGTTAGTACTAGCCATGACACCGGCGGGAGCTTCGGAAAGCAGTCGGGCGGGCTGCCAGCTGGAAAACGGGAAGATGCAGGCAGTGTTCCGAAGCGGTCAGATCGACCGCCCGATAATCTACAGATTCGTAGATCGATCAGATGTGGTCATAATTTGGAAAGCTGCCCTTGACATAGATGGGCCCGGTTTCATATGGCAGATATCTAGTGTATTTACAGAGCCTATAGATATCTACGCCAAAGAAGATATCCATAGCCTCTGAGAATATCTGGCGCATAGAGAAGGTAATAATAGATATCGAACCCAATTGAGCACTTGTAACGGCTAAAGATAGATTTTGTAGTTGTACATATACGGTCCTAAATCCTGCGGATAAGGCTACAAATAATCAGACTTTTCAGTACTCCAAGATTCTTATCGCAGACCGCAGAAATAGGCTGGGGGATACAGTAATTCGAGGGGTAGAATGTTTGAAGTCACAGAAGAAATCCGGTCTTATCAAAATCAAGGAAGTTCATCAGGTCCAAGAGCTTCTTAGGGCTCTCAAGAAGCAGGCAACGAATAAGACTTAGAATAGTGAGCATGATTCAAGTTACAAACCAACCTCCTTTATAATACCCGCCGACAAAGTCATAAAAACCACGCCCCGCCGTATATGCCAACCCTTTATCTTAAACAGAAGTCCGAGCTACCGAAATTCGCACGAATATGTGCTCTCCCACTTTTCATACCGACTATCGGAAACAATCTACTGCCAATTCCACGAAATGCAATTCCTAATGACGCTAGCCGCATCCAAACTAATATACTCTCTATCCTGAATTCTCACCGAGATTCCGTCCATTCTTGGTAAAATAGATCTCTCCATTGTCAATGCCACAGCCAACAACATCACCCCTCCCAAATGTTTCGGCATAATCCTCCCCTGAACCAGATGCAGCGAACTGTTTCCCGTCATCACCGTGGTATCCAAAAGAGCCGTTCAACCACCCTGGCATGTTATCGACATAGGTAAAGCCGTTTCCGAAACCAATTCCAACAGTACTATTTACTACATTAGCGCCATATCTCTTGCAACAGCGTTTCCTGATATATGTTTACCTTTGGTCGCCTTCATTGATCACGGTGATTTCAAAATAAAACTTTGTAGCTCCAGGACGGATGGGATGATTTGCTTGGACTAAAGCCGCCACCGGCAAGCTATGTACGCTGCTGATGTGCGAAAATGCTAGCGAGATGCGTCAGCGAGATGTATGGCATACACACACTTGCCAGTAATACCTCTCTCATATATGACATCTAGGTGGTTATTATCTATTGTCAATCGAGATGACTTGTGCTTGTCGCTCCATGAAGAGGGCAGTGGCAATCCAACCGCACTAGAATCCATTGTGCTGATTATGGGGAGCATATCCAGTATCTGGGGATGTTTAAAACCTCGTGCACAAAGCCTCGGGCTCCAACCATGCTCATCTATGTGCTGTTCTGCTCCAGCATGCAGAAGAATCTCAACAATATCGGTACGGCCATTTACTGCAGCAGTCTGCAGATGGCATCCATAATACGAGCTGAATAGGTTTGGATTAGCGTTACCGTCAATCAGCAGTTCCACGATTTCTAGGTTGCCAGTAGATACAGCCAAGGCTAGTGCTGTTAAATTGTTTCCATCTCGATTCAGATCGACACCATTCGCTAGCAACATTTTAGCAACATCTTCGTGCCCGTGATGAGCGGCGAAGTGCAATGGTGTCCATCCATTCTGATCAACAGCCGACATATCAGCGCCCTTGTCGATGAGTAGTTGAGCAACTTCAATGTGTCCTCCAGAAGCAGCGGAATGCAACGCTGTCCACCCACTCTGATCAACAGCCGACATATCAGCACCGTTGTCGATGAGTAGTTGAGCAACTCCAATTTGTCCTCCAGAAGCGGCGGAATGCAACGGTGTCCACCCACTCTGATCAACAGCCAAGATATCAGCGCCCTTGTCAATGAGTAGTTGAGCAACTTCAATATGTCCTCCAGAAGTGGTAAAGTACAACGGTGTCCGCCCACTCTGATCAACAGCCGAGATATCAGCACCCTTGTCGATGAGTAGTTGAGCAACTTCAATGTGTCCTCCAGAAGCGGTAAAGCACAACGGTGTCCACCCACTCTGATCAACAGCCGAGATATCAGCGCCCTTGTCGATCAATAGCCGAGCGAACTCCACATCCCTCATAATTATGTGCAGCGGTGTGACTCCATGCTGATTAGTAGCCGAGACGTTAGCGCCCTTGTCGATCAATAGCCGAGCGAACTCCATATGCCCCACAATCGTGGCGTTATACAATGGTGTGGCTCCATCCTGAGCAGCAGTGGAGATGTTAGCGCCTTTGTCGATTAGTAGCTGAGCTACCTCCACCTGCCCCGTAAACGCAGCGGCATGCAGCGGTGTGGCTCCATTCTGAGCTGCGGTGGAGACGTTAGCGCCCTTGTCGATCAATAGCCGAACTAATTCCACATGCCCTATACGTGTGGCGTTATACAATGGTGTGGCTTCTGTTGGAACGGTTTTTAGAGTACGTCATCACTTGGCTTGGGTTAGGGTTGGCGATCTCTTGTGTATTTAGCTACGTGTCATCTTAGACTTAGACAATCAATCGCTTCGCCGAGAGTCGGTTCAACAGCTTCATCCCGATCAGTGGCCGAGATGTGAGCACCTTTGTCGATCAGCAGCCTAGCTACCTCCACTCTCCCGTGAAGCGCGGCGGTGTGCAGAGGTGTGACTCCGTTCTGATCAGCGGCCGAGACCTTGGTGCCGATATCGATTAGTCGTTGGAACATGAACTTGTCCCCTCTCTCTACAGCAATATGAAGCGGTGTGAATCTGCGTTTATCAACAACAGAGACCCCTGCGCCTTTGTCACTCAGCAGCCTGGATATAGTGTCGTGCCGATTCAAAAGAGCCCAAAACAGCGGCGTGTTGTCTAATGCGTCAAGGTGGATAGCGTGTTCTTTCTTCGGCATGACAGAATGAGCCCCTCCACCAATAAGTCGCTCAACCACCCTAGTAAGGCCGTATGAAGACGCAATATGAAGTGGCTGCGCATCAGCGGGAGATAGCCATGTGTAGTGCTCGGCGTATTCGGTTGGGTCGCTAGGAAAAACTTTCGCCCAATCCCGAAATGCGTTATCTTGGAAGAACTGGAAAACCATATCCGAAAGCTTCGAAGTGCTCGATAGCGAAGTTCCAGCAGCACCACTAGCGGCAGCGGAATGGTGTAGCCAATAAGCAACGGAGTAGTACAGCGGATGTGAGAGCGGTATGAATTCCTCTTCGGGTAATTTACTGCTTCGCAGTAGTGCGACTAGATTCGACCCTAAGGTTAGCACCATCTAAAAAGGACTGAAAGCATCGGAACGCTAGGACAATACCACCAGACATACTGTCTCAGACATGTCTGGCAACGCGTGATGGTATCAATTCCCCTTGTGCAATCTCCAAACTAAAAATCTGCTCTCAGGATATGTTACTTACTGCAAGTGATACCGACTGAAGCATGTACTTCCCCCTCGTTAAGTAGGTATTGTTCGTTGTGCTTCAGATAGAAGCCATCTTGCTTCCGAAGCAAGAATTCTTTGACTGATAAGTGAGTATATTGCACCTTGTCATTCAGAATTTCGATCAATGGACCACAGTTATCCAAGAGATATCGGTCGGTAGCAAGAACCCTTTTGGTAGGGTCAAAACTAGTTTCATCATCTTTTACAGCACACGCATATGCTAATTCGTTTATCGATAGCGGCCGTTTTGCCACTGCAATCCAGGATAAGATTTTTTTGCGCATCTGTCGATTTTTGGGGTACGCCAAATCCAACCGCAGCAAAATACGCTCATACATATCATTCAAGTCCGCAGGGGGAGCATTAAGCAAGTCTGTAATATCGGTTGTAGAAGGAGAGTCAAGCTCGTCAAGTAATAAAGTCGCATATCTAAACATCCCTGCGGACTTTTTGGGGACCTCATCGATGATGCGTTGTTTCAGGTGGGATTCCTGTAGGTGCTGAAATTCCTCCACTCACTGGACCACAAATTCTTTGATATCTGCGTCTACGCTCATTACGCAAGGGATTATGTTACTGTGACTTGTAAATTTGTCGTAGATGTCGCGTTCCCGACGGCTTGTTAAGAAGAATCGGACGTTCCCACCAGTTTCCTTGTCAGATGACAATATTCGATCCATCAATGCTGACCTATCTGTCTGGCATTCATCTAGGGCATCAACGACAATCAAAATTCTAGTAGGAAACGCACTGGCCATGTCGACAAATATATCCCAAAGGGTCTCAAAGTCTGTGCATTTGTCGGATTTGGCGTGCATGTTGCGGGCTTTGTTTAGAATTTTAAATAGCGATTTCAAAGGGTTTTGACCGATAAGTTGATCAATAAGGTTGGACATTATAGCCGCCGCTGTAGATGTTTCCTGGCTGCTATCCTTACAAAAGAAGAATAATAACCGTACATCAGTCACTGGATAATCTAGTGTCTGCGCTATAACAAAGCAGGAGAGGACTGATTTGCCGGAACCTACAGTGGCAAGATAATGTCAGCATGTTACTTGCAGTACTGCACTTTAAGTTGTGGTCTCGGCATGTACTCATACCTGGTATTCCATTGACCCAAAGATGTTTCTGTTCCTGTGTTTCAGAGAACTCCAAGTATTCCTTAGTTTCCATTATCCACGTACATGTTCCTTGAGCCAGGTGGTTCTGGTTGTTTCGGTACTCTGAATTGGTATTTTGCAGGGCGCCGAGCCATTTCCGACAACGAATGAGCGTTTCTCTCTCATTTTCTATGGTCCTTAGTGAGTACGTTGACAGCAATAAATGCTAGCATTGACAATAGTTTAAACCGACGACATACTGTCAATAAGATCCGCCAGTTTACTACTGGTATCTCGCACAATACGGTAAGTACCTGCTACAGTTAGAATCTTAACGGCGTCAAATATGGAGGGTAACTAACCCACGCTCTAATTTTTCCTCCAAAACTTGGCCCCAATCATCCATGCCGTTCTTTAGCTCTTGCAAGCTTTGGGAGTCCTCTGCCGATTAGCATCAGCCACAACTGTTGAGAAGACAAGGTCAAGCTATCAGGGAAACCCAATAAAGCCATTTGGAAATAATTAACGGCGCCA